>JAABLK010000007.1:38635-49335 GCA_012295415.1 Phytophthora chlamydospora | reverse complement strand
GCGCCCCCCGTCGACCCAGCGCCGCCTTGAGAGATCCAAGTATCCCATCTGGTCGGCAAGTCCGCGCGCATAGCACGAAGCAACAGGCAACAGTAGATTGATCGTCCCAGCAGCAGCTACCACAGCAAAATGAATGCCGGTGTGGCTCCGGTGCCGCCAGGGGCAACGGCTCCAGCTGCAGCCGCAGTTGCTGTCCCCAACGCCGTCCAGGAAGACCCGAGTGCGGCCCACGCCACCGCCAACGCCAATGCTCTCGACTGGAGCGACTCGGCCGACAACTCGAACTCGCAGGAGGACGAGTTCCTGCCGCCGCCGCAGGGCCCGTCGCTCTCGTACGAGCGCAAGATCCGGCTGCACAAGTATGCGGAGAACCGCGCGCGGTCGTGTCTGAGCCTGCTGGCCGACTCGAGCAACGCGCTCTGGAAGGTGCACGAGTGCAAGAACGACATCGGCGTGTACAAGCCTAGTTCCGACTGGTCCGAGTCCGTGTCCGCCAAGGCCGTGGTCTTCGCCAACGCGGCCTTCCCCAACGTGCTCAAGGCCATCTACGACCTCAAGACTTCCGACAAGTTCAAGCTGTTCATGCGCAAGGTCCTAGGCGACATGTTCCTAGATGCCGAGGTGCTCGAGGACCTCAACGGCACCGGCGTCTACCCGAGCGCCAACCCGCCGCGCGACGGCCGCGAGATGTTCAAGCAGGCTGCCATCAAGTGGTGGGCCATCAAGTCGGGCACACTGGCCAGCAAGTCCTCGGACTTCTACGTGCTGGAGGTACGGAGGCTTTCTCCCTTGCACCGCTACGACGGCTTCATTTCTTCCATATTTCCGTCGTTACTCGGTGCTGACGACCAAAGCTGCTCCACTGACGATGTGTGTCTCTTCTTGTGGTGATTCATTGACAGTACATTGGCATCGAGACTTCTGGCGGCGACATCGTTGCGTGCTATCTGTTCCAGGAATCGCTGGCGGAGGTGGGCGGCATGCCGCACATCCAAGGCAACAACCTGGAGCGCTCGCAGTTCGACGCACTGATCTGCAAGTTTGAGCGCACTTCTTCCCCGGACTATAAGGATGACTTTGTCACCATTTCCATCGCGTTCCAGCGGCCTCCACCCATGGTTAGCCTGTTCCGGAGCAACCCTGCGGTGGAGATGGTCACGCAGCTTGCGCGCGGCCTGCGTGACTTGCTGGAGGACCCGCCAGAGCTGCAGGAAATATCCGTCGTAAAGACCTCCGCTTGGGTAAAAGACAAGTACGTTGCGCCAGTGACTGGGGACTTTGCTCTGCTGCTCTTTAGACTCGTGTACTCAACCCACCGTGTCTTGATTGATACAGAGAACGTCGCTTCTGCGTGCTTTGCGATCGCCGCTTTTCGCCAATCTTCCGTCGGCGCCACCACTGCCGCACATGCGGTGAAGTGATCTGCTGGTCGTGCAGCAGCACCATCCGCGTGCCGTCGATCAGCTTCACGCACAATGACACCGGCAAGCAGGTGTTATCGCGGCACCAGCCAAGTATCCGCGTGTGCAGCAAGTGCGTGGTGTCCCACCATCGGTCAAAGAGTGGGAGGGAGCTGAACAACCAAGAGGACTTCAAGGACTGGATCCAGCGTAGCACCGAGCAGCAGCAACTCGCTGCCGGTGGCGAGGCCGGAGGAGGAGCGCAGCAGCTTCGCCTGCCCAGTCCTTCGCACTCGCAGGACCTGTCGGGCGCGCTGGAAACCCCGCACGATGAGCCGGAGCAAGTCCCTGTCGCCAAGGAGGACCGGATGCCACGTAAGTATCGTCGAATCAGCTTGGACAATGAGGAGGAGGAGAAGGAGGATGGAAACAGCCGCCCTCACCACCAACATCGTGAACTTCCAGATACGCTCGACGACCGCCAGCGGCGCGACTCGAACCTGCGAACGTCACGTAAAATCTCGAGCGGTAAGCAACGCCAGAGCAACATGCAGCTACCGCAGCGCCACAGCTACGGCGAGCAGGCGGCTCGAGGGTCCAAGCACATGCGTCGGGTGCGTCGCTCGCATTCGGAGGTGAGCATTGAGCGTGCGACCGGCCACGGCCGAGATAACCAGCTGAGCGTGGTGAAGCCTGCGGCTTCAAAAAGCCCAGGAAGAGGACGGCCAACTGGTGCTGGCCGTCGTGGTCCTTCACAAGGGAAGGGCCCCGTGCGTCAGTCTGTTCCACCAAGCCATGATAACCAAGAGGAAGCCGAGCGCCGATCGAGCTCCATGGAGAGACTACCGGTTCAAAACAGCAGCAGCTACGTCCACGCGGCGTCTGCTTGGGCTACGAACAAGACGGAAGTGCTCGCGATGACTGGCGCGTTCCAGGAACTGATGACGAAACTCGGGGGTGATGTCCATTTCGTGGTCGTTGGCTTTTCTACTGGCTTTAGCGCCGAAGTCATTGTCAACTTACTTCGGCAACTAGCCCCCGGGGTTCCTTACATTGGCGGTACAATTGCACGGGGCATGTGTGACGAGAATGCCTGGGTGTCCGTGAACCGGCACAACGACGAAGGTCTTGTCACGCTGTGGGGGGTAAACGACCCTCACGGGATTTACTCGGTCGTCCACGCCGAGTATTCGCAGAGTGATGCTCATGAGAAGACGTACGCCGCAGCCAAAACTGCGTTTGCCCGTGTGGCAGGCGATGTGGATGCAGGTGAAAAGCCCGCGTTCATTGCAACCTACGCGTGTCCGCTCTTCGTGGAGCATGCGATTGACGGTATTCGCGAGGCAATTCACTGTCCCATTATCGGAGGTTGCTCTTCGGATGCGACGCGGCACGGAGAGGGCGAAGTGTCGGTATCTTGGATTCAGATCAGCAGTAGTAGCAGTTCGGATTACACCAAGAGCGTTCGTGAAGGGCGAGGCGACTGGACGGAAATGGGCATCGCGTTTGCACTGTGCTTCCCAAGTGTCGAGACGTACGTGAGTTGGTTTAGCGGCTATAGCCCAGTCGGGGTGAATAGCGAGTACTGCATGGGGACGGTCACCAAGGCGTCTAACAAGACGATCTACGAGATCGACTGCAAGCCAGCAGCGGAAGTCTACCAAGAGGTGAGTTTATCTTGCTCATTTCGCCGCACTATCCTCTTGTTAAGTTGTGGTTTGTGTGTTGCAATGACAGTGGCTTGATGTGGCGTCCGACAAGAGCCAAACAGAACTTTCATCGATCGGGTTCCCTCGGCTCGGAAGTCTACATCCACTCGGCACCACCATCGACTTCGTGTCGAACCAAATGGAGGTCGACCGCAGCATGGACGCCAACTCGTCGTCGTCGCTGTGTTCAATGCAGTCCAGCGACTGGTCCAAGCTCATCAACATGACCGCGGTGATTACTGGCATTAACGAGGACGGTTCTCTAAGCACGACCAGCTCCGTCGCGTCTGGCACAAACGTTGTGCTAATGGAGACGTCCGCGCAGTCTTTGAAGACTGCCATCAACAAGGTGCGTTGCTCTATCTCTACTGTTCAGCCGGAAAATAGCGGCGTATCTTACGCGTATGTTTGTGCACTGACTGCCTTTCAGATGGGGGCACAAGCCGTGGAAAGCAACAAGTTCTTCATTCACGAGACGATCGGCTGTCTGATGTTCCTCTCAGCCGGAGTGCAGGCCCTGTTGGGCCACAAGAGCATGGCCGAGATGGTAATTTGGTGGTGGTGTTGGCTGCTGTCTGCTGAGAAATCTTCTTAACGTTTTGATCCTTTGCTGTCGTGCACGCAGGTCGGCGCGTATAAGGACTGGTCTGGCGGGGCGTCCTTAATGGGCATGACAACTTTCGGCGAGATCGGGCACTTGCCCAACTCGAACGACTTCCCGCACTATGACTCGCTCATGTTCGGCGCTATCATCTTCTCCAAGCGCAAACGGAAAGAGTACCTCTACTTCTAGGAGGGCTTCCTCTCTCCTCAGTTGGACGCTAGTGTCGCTCAAATGTCATCCAAATGTCCACATCTCCTCGTCCTTTTTCCCTTCTTTTCATCCAATCCCTGTCTTGTATCTCCTCGCTTTTCCCCCAATCAGACAGGAAACCGCCGCCGTCCGCCTTCAAGCCACGGGATTCATTATCCAATTTGCTCGATGGCGGAAGACGCGGTGAGTCCCAGTCGGCGCCGGCGACGCAGCCGCTCGTCCCGCCGTCACGCGTCGTCCTCTCGGCGCGGACGCTCCCGGTCTCGCTCCCACTCACGCAGCCGCAAGCGGTCGCGCTCCCGCTCGTCCTCCAGCAGCTCCAGATCTCGATCTAGGGAGCGCCGACGCCGTAAGAAGCGCTCGCGCACGGAGCGGCGGCGCGCGTCGCCCTCCCGCTCGAGATCCAGAAGCCGCTCGCCGCGCAGAAGCAGCAGCTCGCGGAAGAAACGAGAGCGCAGCCGCAAGAGCTCGCGCAGAAGCAGTCGACGCAGCAGAAGCCAGTCCAGGGCTGAGGCCAGGCGCAAAAGATCCGAGTCCAAGGACGAGCAGGATAAAAGCAAGGCTACTAACGGAGAGAATGTGGACGTGAAGAGTCCAGCGCCGACTGGGCCAGCTGCTGCTACTGCTTCAGTGGTGCAGGAGAGCAAGAGGGATGACGCTGATAAGAGCAGCAGCTCCAGCTCCATTTTGGAGAAGAAGAGAGCTGCGCCGGCCGCCCCTGCCGTCGTAACGGCGAAGATAATGACTGGAGGTGCCACACTGAAGAAGTTCAAGTTCAGCAGCATCTCATTGAAGCCAGGCAGTCAGACGACAAAGGCTGGCAAGAAGAAGCCGGCCGCTTTTTTCAATGCACTGGGTGGAGACGACAAGCCGCCTCTCAATGGTGAAAATGCGGCGAAGAAGGAGCGTCGCGAACAGCAGAAAATACTAAGAGAACAGCGTCTTAAGCAGAAGAAGGAAGAGAAGGCCAAGTTTCTGGCCGAGGAGGACGCTGTTCCTAAGCAGTTGGCGGTGTGGACAGCTGAGGATGAAGAGAAAGGAGAAACACCCGAGGAGAGGAAAAAACGAGAGGAACTAGAGGCAAAACAGCGTGAGCGAGTGCAGAAAGTGGTGGAAGAGGTGGACCCGCTGGACGCCTACATGGCTGGCCTGGTGGATGAGGCGGCAATCAACCAATCGCGCTCGAATCCCGCTGCCAACGTGATCTCGCAGTCCGAGATCGAAGCCAAGGAGAAAATCAATATTTATGGTACATTCTTGCCACCGAACGCGGCAGAAGCGGCTCCAGTCGCACCTACGCCATCCGCCGAGCCCCAGGCTGCTACAAGTGCTGTGAAAGAAACACCCGAGGAGCGTGAAGCACGTGAGGAGCGTGAGCTTGAAGAGTTCATGCGAGCCATCAAGGAAAAACGCGAAGACGAAGAGAAAAAGGCTGCCAAGACAACGTCGTCTGCCACGACAGAAAGTAACGGCGTGGGAGCAGGGGCTGACGATGATCCGATGCTGAAGAAGGACGACACGGGACGGATTTACCAGGGATTTGAAGAAGATATTATCGGTGAAGACTCTGAACTGGTGGATCAGCGTTCGGCGCTGGAGATTTTGCAAGAGCAGCAGAAGAAGAAGGAGATCAAACCAGTTGATCATTCCAAGATGAACTATCTCCCGTTCCAGAAGAAGTTCTACGTGGTTCCGAAAGAAATTAAGGATCTCTCGGAGGAGGAAGTGGCGGCACAGCGAAAAGAGGCTGAGATTAAGATCCGCGGCAAGAGTTGTCCGCGTCCATTGCAGAAGTGGACGCAGTGTGGCTTCAGTGTTCGAATGCTTCAGCTCATCAAGAAGCATGGCTACAATGATCCCTTCGCTATCCAGAAGCAGGCTCTCCCTGCTATCATGTCGGGCCGTGATGTGATTGGCATTGCCAAAACAGGCTCAGGCAAGACGTTGGCGTTCCTCCTCCCCATGTTCCGGCACATTCTTGCCCAGCCTCCACTACAAGAAAACGAGGGACCAATTGGCATCGTGATGGCTCCTGCTCGAGAGCTTGCGCAGCAGATTTACGTGGAAGCGCGAAGGTTTTCGAAGGGTTTGGGCTTGCGTGCTACTGCTGTGTACGGAGGCTCTTCAGTCTCAGAGCAGATTGCCAACCTAAAACGTGGCTCGGATATCGTGATCTGCACGCCAGGCCGCATGATTGACATTCTTTGCATGAGCGCTGGAAAAATGGTATCGCTGCAGCGAGTGACGTACGTGGTGCTGGACGAGGCCGATCGTATGTTCGACATGGGCTTCGAGCCGCAGATTACGAAGATTATGATGAACATTCGGCCAGACCGGCAGACGCTGCTGTTCTCGGCGACTTTTCCTCGCTCCGTGGAGTCTCTGGCCCGCAAGGTGCTGCGGAAACCAGTTGAAATCACTGTAGGCGCACGCAGTACGGCATCCGGCGACATCACTCAATACGTTGAAGTGCGTGAAGAGGACGACAAGTTCATGCGGCTCTTGCAGCTGCTGGGTCTTTGGTATGAGAAGGGAAACATCCTTGTGTTTGTCAACAAGCAGCAAGCTTGTGACCAGATCTTCCAAGACTTGATGAAGGCAGGATATCCGGCGCTGTCTCTCCATGGTACGTCGACAATTGCTTGGTATTGTGTCGGTACACGTCCTGGAGCTGACGCATTCTTTTCTCTGTTTGGTATGGCACAGGGGGCAAAGACCAAGTGGATCGGGATTACACCATCGATGACTTCAAACGGAAGGTGCGGACCGTGATGGTAGCGACGTCTGTCGCAGGTCGAGGTCTTGACGTGAAGGATTTGGTTCTTGTCATCAATTACCATTGCCCCAACCACATGGAAGACTACGTACACCGCGTGGGGCGAACTGGACGCGCTGGCCGCAAGGGAACCGCCTACACCTTTATTTCACCGGATGTACGTCTTGTGAGGTTTTCGAGGGGATGTACAGTAGGATTCCCAATTAACCTGTATGCTTGTGTTTGTAGGAGGAGGAGTACTCGGTGGATCTCGTGAAGGCATTAGAGAACGGCAAACAGATTGTTCCACCTGAACTCGTAGCGCTCGCAGAAGGGTTTAAAGCGAAGGTATGTAGTACTTTAACCCCCCTGCAACATCTCCTCGTAGATGTCTAACGTTGATTTTCTCTTAGGTTAAGCGCGGCGAAGCAAGATATCACGGCAGCGGGTTTAAGGGCAAAGGCTTTACGTTCGACGAGACGGAGAGGAACGAGACGCAGCGCACGGCAGATCTTCAAAGGCGTCAATACGAGCTGGACCAGGGCATCTTGGTGGAGGTACGGCTGATCCTGATGCGCGTAACCTCTGGGAATCATCATGGTCTGAGATGCATTATTGCCCTCGATTCTGCTTTGTAGGATTCTGGCGCAGCTGACAACGACGATGCGGACGAGCCGAGCAAGGAGAACGCAGCGGGCACAAGTGACAAGACGTCTGCACCCGTAGGTCCGAAGGCGCGACAAGTGGATAGCGAAGCGATGTCGGCTTTCATCAAGGCCCAGAAAATCATCCAGAATCTCGACTTGCAGTACAAGGGAAATGGCGAAAACGGCTCTGGAGAGAACCACTTCGTCGAAGAACTCGAGATTAACGACTATCCCCAGCAGGCTCGCTGGAAGGTGACGCAGAAAGAGGCGAGCGACTCGGTGGCTGAACTTACGGGCGCTGCTGTCATCGCACGAGGCTCGTACATTCCTGCGGGTCGCAAACCCAATCCGTCCGAGCGGAAACTCTACTTGGTACGTTTTGGACCGAAGATTGTGCTTGTCATGTCGCCTCGGGGTACACTAACCAGGCTCACCTTGTGTGCTTGCAGGCGATCGAGGGCCCAACGCAATCGTCCGTTATTGAGGCCAGACGAGAGCTGCAACGAATCCTGGACGAAACCACGATGCAAGTCGGCCTGGGCGGCGAGAAATACGGGAAGTACAGTCTGTAAGACCACTAAGCAGCAAGGTTTCCTCTTTGTTGTTGCTGTTGAGCTTTTCGAATAGGCCCCACGGCTGGTGCAACGGCAAACGTTTAACGGCCGCGGTGGCGAAGCTTCGTAGCCAGAAGAACGCAGGTAAGGAGGGAACGTTCATGAACTCTATGAAAGTTATCCAGCGAGTCTCATTAGCGTTTCCGTCTTCATAAATGACTTCTGTGCAGCTCAACGTTTGTTTTGGGAAAGTGGACACATCGGACATGACGAGATTGACTTCGTTATGAGGCAACTCCGAGCCGTAGGCCATCGAGACACCAAATCTCGGGGGCATCAGCGGGTAATTCCAGCTCTCGCAAGTTGAGTCTAGTGATGTCGGGTCCTGACATCTGGCTGAATACGTGCACGTCTTGCGAATGCAGCGTCAACGTCGGGTAGAGCTCACTTCTAGACGGAAGCGGCAGCGTGAACTCCATCACACGGTTGCTATTATCGCGCAGTGCTTTCCCGTCGATCGTGAAGCGCACAAAGACTTCGGAGATGGATGCACCCGAATCACTCGAGGTCGAAGATGACGACGGTGGCGGCGGAGCACTCCCAGATGATGTCTCCACCAGTCCATCCTCCTGCTGGTCTATTACCAGGGCCAAGACCCCAACAGTAGATTGAAATCCATACTTCTTCCCGACGCCTATTGAGCGTCGCCTCTCTGATCCTATGAGCACATGGCCAGCAGAATAGAATCCTATCTGTACAGTAAATCAAAGCACAGCAGCACGCATTAGCTAGTTCCCTCCGAAACATTACTCAATCCAGATACTTACCGAGTATTTTGACGCCCCCACGAGCGTGTTCAGCGGCATCAGACGTGTGGACAAGCCGATACAAACACTTGCATCAATTCCGGCGCGGTCGTTCACGTTGCCACTGGAAGTGCCCGCGGCACTGCCCAATGCTGCTGATGATCCGCGCGCTGACTGCGACGAAGCCTCTAATCTGCTGGAGCTCGGGGTTCGTCCTTGCTGTAAAGTCATTTCAAAGTACACGAACCGGTTCTTCTGCAGCGGCACAGACGCCCGCACGCTGCGATACATGCCTGTGCCCACCTTGGACGCGCAGTGGCGGCCACAGGATAAATAGATATCTTCGTGGCAATCGTGCGCATTGAATCGCGGCACTCGCAGCTCGCGGTCCCCTGTGAGCGTCGCCGCGCGCTCTTGCCGCAGTCGATCCCGTGCTTGGTACAGGATATCGTCCGAGAAGTTGGAAAATGCCAGCTGCACGCGTTTGCGCGCCAAAGGCGACACTGGAATCGACCGCGGCGTCGCGGAGCTCAGGTGGGCATAGCTTGAAGTCGTCTCCTCCTGGGCTCGAGTGTGACTACCGCCACCAGCGCTGGTCTCGCTGTTCGATCTGCTCCACGTCGAGGTACTTTGCACGTTCTCTGGGGGCAACCGCACGGTCGCTTCGAATGAATGCAGCGGGATCTGGAAATGCATGACGCGCCGTATCCTCCGATCAATATTCGATGGCACCATGCACTCTTTCTCCTTGTACTCCAGCACCACCGCCGTCACTGTGACCACAACACGTATACATATAATACTTCGTCACACCCTTTCCGTACACGTAGCATCATCACTTGCAACGTACAGCTCGGATCAGCCAAATAACTCTCTGTGTTGCGATGATGGCGGTGGTGCAAGTGGTGATAACTGCGACTGCGTCCGCTACCCGAGCTGGATCCGCCCAATCCGACTCCGGCGGAGGCGGCCTCCATGATCTCTTCACTGGACAGTCTCAGCGTGTCCTCCACGGCCTGCAGCAGACCGTAGAACAGCGAGCAGGCCGTCGAGACGCCGGGCAGACTCATGATCAGCACGTAAATGCCGTGGCACACGCCCAGCGAGGCGCTAACCACGAGTCGCTGCAGCGACGACGTGACGGCCAGCACCCAGTGCACCACGCCGCGCACCTCTTCGGGCTGGGCTTTGCTCCACATGTTGCTGTCAGCCACGGCGTCGCCCAGCTCTCGGTCGCTGGGGCGATTCTTCTTGAGCCGCACGGACGAGCGGCTCACCATCTTGGCCAGCCGCTTCTTGAGCTCCTTGACGATGGAAGTGGGCAGGTACAGGCGCTCTTGCAGGCGATCCAGAGCTTCCAGCAGGCCGATGCAGACCAGAATCAGCTGCCACAAGGAGGTTAGTGAGTCTGTCGATGAGATCAGAAGCAGAAGCTGGTCACCCACCGTGTCCTTCGTGTCGGACAGCGTGCGCAGCGCGTACGAGCATGCGCTGCGGCCCAGCGTCTGTGGTTGCTGCGCCATGGCGTCTGCGGCCTTGCACGGGTCTTCTGTAGTCGATGAAGCAGGCGTTCCGGCGGGACAAGTGCGCGGCGGACCTGGCGCTGGGAGGCAGGAGAGACAGCTCAAGTCCGCGGCGTCCGGCCGCGCCCTTTTCTCTTTGATATCTTCAGGCTCAAGTTCAAACAGGAGAACCTACCCCTCTCTATAAGGTCGTAAACTTTGGTTGCATACTGAACGCAAGAAAGAAGAAAGTGCCTGCTTTCTGTTGAAGTCAAACGTGCAACTGCAGAGGACTATCTAGTCGTCTGCTTGCAAGTACAGGCTTCAGTGGAGAATGCAGACGCGTGCACAAATCCCACGTGTCTGCTTGGCTGGAGGAGAAAACTGATCCTCCTTCGCGGCGCAGTGCAACTAGGCTGACAGCAGAGTAGATGCCGCAGTAGTCGCTTCAACGTGCATCGACTTCAGCGACTTCAAGCTGCTTGGTTGGTCCCTTGAATAGAGGTTGCAATG
>JAABLK010000007.1:9732-38535 GCA_012295415.1 Phytophthora chlamydospora | reverse complement strand
GGTTGCAATGCGTTCATCGCGAGTCCTGCCATGACGACACCCGTGTGTATTTGACGCCTCGTTATTGCCACTGACATGAAGTCGATGAAGAAGTTAGACACAGGTTTGGATTGAATCATCGTCATGGATGACAATTTCCAGCAACAGCAATTTTCACCTGCAATCCCACGCCACACTCTGCCGCATTGATCGTCAACTGCAGAGCGAACATAACGGCGTCACGCCCACATCACGAACGCCGCGACCTGCAGCATCACTGCAGGTCTGCCTCCTCCATTCCCTGAACCGCAGTCTGGATGGCCTTGCTGAACTGGCATATTTTCAAAAACTCTTCCAGCCGCTCCTTGTCCAGCTTGCGAACCTCCTCCTCTCTTTGCGCGATCTCTCCTCCGAGCCTCGTGACCTCCGCGAAGGCGTCCTTCTTCAGGCTGATGAGCTCCTCCATCTCGCGCTGGATCCGCTGGACGTTCTCCAGCTGGGAGCGGATGCTGGCCTCCAGCGTGGCGCACTTGCGGTGGCAAGTTGTTCGAGCGTGAGCGACATCGGCCGTGCATGTTTTCAGGAAAGCCTTGAGCTCGTCCGAGTCGGCCTTGATACAGACGACAAGGTTGGCCACCACGCCGTCCCGCAACTTCTCCGCATCCGCTTTGTCTTTACTGATCTTTTTCTTCAAGGCGCCAGCTTTACGCACCGCCAGCAAGTCGAGTGGCTTCGCTCTCGATAGCTCCTTCTCGGTATTGCGAGCATTCTCCATCTCCTGATCCAAGTCGAAGATTTTCGCGCTCATTTGATTGTACTCGCCGATCATGGAGCGCAAAACAGGGTCCTCCTCGTCGCCCATTGTTTTCTCCATCAGCGCGTCCACGTCAAATACGGGGTTCTCTTGCGCAGCGGTGGCCGAGTCCAGCCACGCGCTTTCAGTCTTGACTCGGAATTCAGCCTTGATGTGTGGCTGCGACGATGGCCGAGAGGAGACGCTGCTAGTGCTGGTATGAGAATCGCTTTCGTCATCCAGCGTCAAGTCGACGATTGACGTCGTGTTTGCTCGGGTTGAGCGCTTGGCTTGGCTCCTCTCTGAAGCGTGTTCGGGATCAATTGACAGATTTCTAAGTGCTGCCGCCGTAGCGCTCGTAGATCCTACGGCCTGCTCCAGTTTGATACGTGCTGCAGTCGTGGCGCTATACTTCTCTTCTGGGATCTCCTTTGCTGCCGTGCTTGCCGACTCGGCTGCTAATTCAGCTGCTGCAGCCCTGTCCTGAAGCTTCCCCATGCTCATCTTGACCATTTCGGTGAGCTCCAAGTCCCAACTCGCAAAGGGGAGCATTCTAGCTGACGAACCTGCATCACACCAATTCGTCAGCTCAACCAGATGCGGCATCACCACCTCTTCTTCATCCGCATGTCCTACCTTCCACGCAAAAGAAGAAGTGTGGCTCCATCTGCGTCTGCTTGGCAGCGCAGCATTTCTCACACTGGTACATGTTGCAATTCAAGCAGAAAAATTCCATCGAGTTCTGACCGCATTCCTGGCAAGCTGCAGCGGCAAAAACATCAGCAACATATTAAGTCTCCAACTTCCCCATTCTCTTCAATATCCCCAATGAAACGCACCGCTGATCAGCTTGAGGAACTCCTGGTGCGGGCGGCCATCGCCTTTGCTCTCTTCATGCTTCAATGCTAGCGCCTCTAGTCGGTGGTGGATCACTAGCTCGCAGGGCTTGCAGAAGCGCTGGACGCAGCGCTGGCACTCGTAGTCGGCGATGGCTACGCGGCATTGGTCGCAGTGAGGCCGCTGCAGATCTGCAGGCGCCACAAAAAGAACCACAGGCAGGTAACATACACATCTAGTCAGTCACGCAGCCTGCAGATCCTGTTGCCAGTCATGAGGCACGTACGTGGGTTCTCCGCCACGGACGCGAAGCTCGGGTCCTCTTGCTCCTCCAACGGCTGCATCTTTTTGACTGGGAATTGCTGGTGAATAACGCGCTGCCATTGGCTATAAATGCAGTGGAAGTCTGGGATTGGCTGAAAGTGGGCATTCGCCGATCTGCAGACGTCGTCTCGTCATTTGTCAAGTTGCGCTTCAACAAGAAGAGGATCATCGCTGAGTAGCAAGCACAAGCATGGAGCTCATACTGGAGAGGAGTGAGCTGCAGTGGCTGCTTAAGCCGCAACAAAAGCAGGCGGAGGCTCCGCAAGCTGCGCGGTTGACTGTGGCGCTGCCGACGGAAGAGGAGGGCTCGGAGCTACCCCGCCGCGTGTCCATCCCGGCGGAAGAATTGGTCCCTGCGGAGGAGAAGAAGACGTCGCTGTTGGATCAGCACGTGACGTTCCGACTTCTTGACGGGGACGAGCTGGTGGCGACACACGCGCTGAAGCTGCGTGCGTGCATTCCTGTGCTGAAGCAGGGCGCCGTGCGTTGGACGCAGCCAGTGCTACACAAAGACGTCCGTGCCGTTAGACGATGCCTTTAAACTTGCTAGTGAACCACTGCTCAGAGCTTTGTTGGTCTTGTAGGTGCTCTGGGATGTGGAGATCCGCGTCCAGGTCAGCACAGATCGACGCCCACGTGCGTTCGTCTCCCATGCCGTGGCGATGAAGAATGGAGCGAGCAACGTCGCGCACCAGGTGCGTCGAGCTTATTCTTTGTCATGATGGCTCGTTACTGGCTAATGCTCTGGTGCTAGTTGTCACTGCACAAGAATAAGGCGGTGATGGGGCTGCTGCCGGCAGTTGCAGGCTGTGTCGTCGGCATTGTGGGGACGTCCCCAGTCTGGCTGTCATTGACGCTCCTGGTGGGCGTCATGGGCTTCCCTGTCTGGTTCGTAGTTGGCGTTGCGATGTCGCTAGTCACGATGTTTTCCGCCATTTCGGCAGTGCTGGCCGCCAGGATCGCACGCTCGGAGCGCGTTAAGGGGGCGTGCCAGCACTTTTTGACCAGTCAGCAGGGTCAGTTGCTGCTGTTCCAGGGCATGCCAGGAGAAGAATCGCTGTCACCCTCGGTGCTCACTGCTCGCGCGAAGGAGTTTGTGCTCGCGAATCCGTCGCGTAAGCTCGTGGCCAGCCTGGTCATTGACTTCGTGGGCAACGCGACGTTCGTGGTGCCCGGCCTGGGCGAGCTCGCCGATGTGTTCTGGGCGCCAGTGTCGATGAAGCTGGTGGACATGCTCTACTCCGAGTCGTCCCCACACGCGAAGTACGTGGCGTTCCTGGAGGAGGTGCTGCCCTTCACGGACATCATCCCCACCGCGACCCTGTCGTGGTACGATCACTCGTTTGCCAAGCAAACCTGTGCTGTGTCACTAACTCCGTTGTTGACCCAACAGGATGAAGGAGAATTTGAGCTCCGGAGAGCTGGACAAGCTGCTCGCACTCGCCAAGTTCCGCAAGCAGGCTTGAGATGCAGCGCTGCCTTTCGAGAGCGGGTGTAGTTTGTCACGCGCATACTGTATGCAACTGTCGACTGGAGAAATAATTGAAAAGATACTTTGGTGGTCGACCTCGCTTCAACCTGAAGGGACACAGGAACTCGCTGTCAACATGCTGCGTGCTGCATTGCACCCTAGAAGTGGCTTTCTTCATCCACACCACCGTCTGCACCGCCGAAATAGAACTCGGAAAATTGCAGCCATCCGAGGCGGAGGAAAGCAGAGCTGTTCGCAGATCCGAGCTGCCCCCAGACCACATCTGCTCGTCGGTCCGCAACTCCGCATGCCTGGTGCGATACGACGAGGAAAAGGTGAAAGAAGGATCCAACGTCGGAAAGTCATTCTCAAAAAAGCATCCACAGCGATAAGACCGAGCACCATCCGAACAACCAGCAAGCACCCAAGATGGCTGGCCTCACTGAGCACTCCGAGTCCCGCTGCCTGAAGGCCACCGCCGGCACGATGACCCCACCCAGGAAGCTCCGGTAAGGCTGGCGTCTATAGACAGCAGCACGAACTGACGGCAAGTGACTCACTCCAAGTTATTTGATGTTGCAGGCAACTGACGTCGCCCCCGAAGATCAACCAGACGCGCCCCGTGTACCCGGTGCGCGTCGGCCCGGTACTGCCGTCGTTCGACGACTGGAGCGATGAGGAGCCCGAAGAGATGGAGGCGTCCGTGAAGCCGTGGTCCCAGTCAGCCTAATGCGCTGGGGAAGCAAGAGGAAGGTTACGAACGACCCGAGAAGGAGTATTTTATGAACGAAACAAGCAGTCACGTTGAGCAATGGGTGGTGAAAAGCATTGCATTGTACACTAAGACGCATGAATACATTAGTGCTAGTAAGTACATACTCGAGCTTTGGCCTTGATGAGTCTGAAGTCTTCCGTTCAAGAAGGCATGGTGTCCTTTGGCGCGCTGCACTTTTTGAATCCTCAACGGTCGTAAACCAATCTGGCCAATCACGAGCGACCTAATCTCATCATTTTGCTTTGATGAGCGCCTCAACCACCATACAGAAGCGTGCTACAGCAAGCGATGATCTAGCACACGAAGCAGGCAGTTCATTACAAGATGCTGGTGTCATTTTCAAACTCACATTGAATCACTAAAGCTTCCAGACACCCAATTCAAGCATCATGCCCCCACAAAACTCCACCTCCAAGGCATCGGTGTGCATTCGCCAGTTCCACAACGACGACTTGCCCGAAGTTGCAGCGATTTTCGAGTACGGCATGATGCTGTACTCGAAGAACGACTCCGTTTCACGGCAACGCTGGGCGAACTACGTGCGCAAGAGCTTAAAAACCGACCTCGCCAACGTTGAAGGCACATACATGGCACCTGGCGGCAACTTCTGGGTGGCAACGATCGAAGACAGCAACGGAGAGAGCAAGGTTGCGGGCATGATCGCAGTGGAGCCGAAGGGCAACGGCGAGGGCGAGGTGAGACGCGTTTCAGTCCACCCGGGCTACCAGCGCAGGGGCATCGGCCGCAAGCTGATGGCGCACCTAGTACAGTGGACAACGACGCACGGCTTCAAAACGCTGTCGCTCGCAACATCGCACGCGGAAAAGGCTTCCTCGGTTGCGTTCTACACGTTCTTTGGCTTCAAGATCGGTGACACCTTCAGCTTTTGGGAAGACCCCACGCACAAAATGATCTGGATGGTCAAGATGCTGCCATGAGTTGCTGAGTTCCAAAGTCTGGTGACACTAGCAGCTCGGCAATCAAACAAGCGGCATCATGCGCTGTACAAATTACGTTGAAAACAGAGCATTATATAGCAAAAGAAAGGAATCTATAGGGTTACCAGTTACTCTTCCACGTCCATGGCAGCGTCGGCTTCGGCGTCGTCGCTGGACTTGTCGTCGTCCTTCTCCGCCTCCAACTTTTCAATGTCCTCCTCGGTAACCAGGCCGCTCTTAAGCAGCTTTTCCTTCTCGGCCTCCACGTAGATACGGTGGCGCTTGGCGTCCTTCTGCTGTTTCTTCTTGGACGGCCGGTGCTTGCGCAGCACCGTGCGCTTGCCCTTCTGCAGCACCGCCACCTTCTTCTGGTTGCGGACCTCGGCGCGCTTCTTGTTGAGAAGTTTCACCTTCCTTTTGTTCATCGTCTGCACTGCCTGTCCATTGGCGCCCATGGTGATCGAGAGGTGATGTTGTGTCGGGGGTCTGCTGACTGTGTGAGCGATGGAACCTTGTCGGCCGGCTTCTTGCTTCGGGAATGGCAACGGACAAGGCAAAACCGAGTCGATCGACTGGCCACCGCAAAAGCGGTACAATTAGTGGTACAATCGTACTTACTGATGAAGGGAAAGTACCGTAGCCACTTTGAAGTTGACACACTGCTGACGATCGAAGAGCTGCTGCTGCAAGCGAGCTATGGGCATCGTTGCTGCCATCGCGATATGTGCATGTATACTTCTGCAACATACCCGCACTTGTCCACAGAGAAACGAAACCACGAAACAAGGAAGTCACCTGACGGTACTGAACATGACGCTGAGACGAGTAGCTCCAAATGGCGGAAACCTGTCTTGGCGTTAGATCACTACCACGACGGATCGAGTGCCGTTGCATTCAGCTTGTTACCTTTGCAACCTCACAATACCACCAAGGCAAGCATCCGACGCCTCCACTGCTGCTGCTGCTGAAACAGAGTATCTGCCTTGTCTTAGCGGTCTGTCCCCTTCTATTTCTTGGAGCGCTTGCCTGCGCCCTTCTTGGGGATGGACTTGCCCCGCCGCTTCATCTGGTCGAGCTTGCCGAGGCGCTCCTCGTTCAGGATCTCGAAGTTGGGGTCGTCGCCACCGAGACGCAGCAGCAGCGGCTTGGTGAACCACGAGGCCACCTTGTCGCCCTTGAGCTGCTTGCTGATGATCTTGTTGCCCGACGGAATGTTGCGCTGCGGCAGACGCTGGAAGATCTTGCGACCCAGGTCCGCGATCTGCTGGGGAGACGCCATCGACGAAGACTTGATCGACGAGAACTTGTCAGCCACTTCTTGTTCGCTGCTGCTCGTAGCCGCTCGTCCAGTGTGTCGGCGAGCGCCAAATTGGCGCCTCTGATTGGGTAAAACCACATTTTCAGTAATTGCAAAGCTAGCGTAAGTTCCAAGCTTGACAAATGTATTTAGATGTCGAACTACAAACAATCCTGAGCCAACCAAATCTGAATAATTACTGCAGTACGACTTGCATAGCCCCTGATGATGATCCTCTCGCAATCTCTGCGGAGCTCACCTCACTGTCTCACTCGCATCGGCCGCTGTACGCTCGCCTCCCCACTAGCCCGGCGCTTCTTCTGCCTCGCCACCATGTGCCACAGCTGCGCCTGCCAGATCGGCCCTTCGCTGCTAGCGTCGGACCTCTCGTGCCTCAAGGACGAGGCCCTCAAGGTGGTGGCCGCCGGCGCCGACTACCTGCACCTGGACGTGATGGACGGCCACTTCGTCCCGAACATCTCGTGGGGTCCGCCCGTCATCAAGTCGCTGCGCCCGCACACCAAGGCCTTCTTCGACTGCCACATGATGGTGTCCAAGCCCGAGCAGTGGGTGCCGGACATCGCAGCCGCCGGCGGCGACCAGTTCACCTTCCATCTGGAGGCCACGCAGGACCCGCTGGCGCTCATCAAGCAGATCCGCGATGCCGGCATGAAGGTCGGACTGGCCGTCAAGCCGGGCACCAGTGCCGAGGCCGCCTTCCCGTACGTGGAGCTGGTTGACATGGTGCTCGTCATGACAGTCGAGCCAGGCTTCGGTGGTCAGAGCTTCATGGCCGACATGATGCCCAAGGTCGAGGTTTTCCGCGCCAAGTACCCCAACAAGGACATCGAGGTGGATGGCGGTCTGGGCCCCTCGACGATTGATGCGGCTGCCAAGGCTGGTGCCAACATGATCGTTGCTGGAAGTTCTGTATTCAAGGCAGCGGACCCTAAGGCGGTGATTCTACAGATGCGACACAGCGTGGAGAAGTACGGCAACGGCAAGAGCGTTGACCAGCTGACCAAGCTCTAAAGTCCTCTGTCCTTGGCAGCTGACGAAACGTCGTGCATTTCATGCTTGGATCTAGCCCAGCTAACGATTCAATCCAAATGCTATTAGATGCAAAAAAGTGTACTAAAGAAGATGCCGGGCTGCACCGCGAGACACCACTCCGGGTGGCACTACGCTCCATCGTTCTACACATGCCTCGCCGCTAGGCTCAGCTCGCAACTACATCCCATATTTACATATCCTCATCCTCGGTGTCGTCGTCGCCCGTGGTTACGTTGGCGTCCTCGGCCGCGAGCCGCTGGTACTTGTCCTTGGACCACACGCTGAGGATCACGAGCTTGAACTCGGCCATCTTGCGGTCGAAGTGGACGAGCAGCTTGGCCTGCTCAGGGGTCAGGGTTTGTCCAGGCTTGCAGATGGTGTAGTTCTGGGTAAGCACAATGGCACCATTCTTAAGGTCCACGGGCAGTCCCAGGCCGCGCAGCGACTCGAGCATGCTGCCAATGAACTGCGGCAGCGGTCCCTCGGGGATGGTGACCGTCTCGGTGGCCACGAAGCCCGAACGCGGGTGGTCGCTGACGGAGAGCTTGGAGAAGTACTCCACGACCTCTTCCTGCGGCTTGTTGGTGAAGAGCAGACCCGTGCTGCCGCTGACGTCCTTGGCGAGGCGCGCGAGGTTCTCGGCGTACTCCTCCTCCTTGGAGCGTCCCAGTGCAAGCTTCATGACCTTGTTCTTGCCCAGGAAGAAGCGGCTGTCCTTGAAGTCCATTCGCACCTCCTTAAAGTGGTTGGTGCGCATGTTCTGGAAGCTGAACACGTAGGCCGAGTCGTACGTGTCCACAGCATTACGGATGGCGTCCACGACGTTCTGCTTGAGCTGGTTGCCCTTCTTGTTGGCCTGCGTGAGCGGCTTGGAGCGTTGTCTCTTAGACTTGGGCATGGCGGACGAACTCGGACTTGGTTGGGGCTTTGCGCTTGTGTCAACCGGTTGCGTCCGTTGAAACTTGATGCGCGTCGGTCTCCACCAACCAAAAAGGCAACGGCTTGCATCACCTTCTTTTCGTCCAATCCAGCGGCGTTTTTTCATTGCTCACTTCTTATTCGCTAATAATCCAAATTCCGCGTATCCTATTGGCTAAAAGCGTGCCTCACCCGGCCCAGCCAGTCGTCCAAGCGGGGGAGATCCCATTATCCCCAGAGAACCGCCCGGAAGCACCACGATGGCTTGGGGTCTCCCTGACACGACGCCGGCGCCCGCTCGGACGGCCGCGCCTGCTGCTTCTACTGATCCTGCTAATGTTGTTGCCGGTTCCACCGCCGCGGCGCTGGGCCCCGCGCCCGAATCGGCCGAGAACATCGACATCTTCGAGGGTGTGGAGCCTGTGACGCGCGTGGCGCTGGAGGGCGTGGCGCTCCTGCAGATCGTCAAGCACTGCCACGAGAGCCCTCTGGGCGGTGTGGCCGGTTCTCTTCTTGGCGTGGACAGTGACGACGTGCTGGAGGTGACCAACAGCTTCCCTTCGCCGCCCAGCAGTGAGCGTAAGAAGGGTGCGGACGAGTACCAGCTTGACATGATGAAGAGCCTGCGTGAGGTGGGCATGGACAACAACAAGGTGGGCTGGTACCAGTCCGTGGCCATGGGAACCTTCTGCACGGCCTCGTTCATCGAGCACCAGTTCCAATACCAGAAGTCGCTGGGTCCGAACGCCATCTGCCTTGTCTACGACTCGGCCGAGACAACCAAGGGCTCGCTCAACCTGCGCGCTGTGCGTCTCACCAAGGCCTTCATGGACACGTACAAGAGTGGCGTCTTCTCCAAGGAGAGCTTCGCCAAGACGGACATTCGCTCGGCCACAGTCGTGGAGGAGATCCCCATCGAGATCCGCAACTCGGACCTCGTCACGTGCTGGCTGCAGCAGTCCAGCGACAGCACCACGGCCAGCAGCTTCGAGCGCCTGGACTTGGCCACCAACGCCTACCTGGAGAGCAGCCTCAAGAACATGACGCTCTGGGCCGACGAGCTCGCGCAGGAGCACTACAAATTCCAGGGCTACGAGCGCGCATTATCTAAGCAGCGCTCCGCCTACCAGCAGTGGCAGAACAGACAGCGGGAGGAGAACAAGGTGCGTCGCGAGAACGGCGAGGAGCCCGTGCCCGAGGAGGACCCCAACTTTTTCAAGTCGGTCAACCAGCCCTCGCGCCTCGAGTCGCTCCTCATCACCAAGCAGATGAACACGTACTGCGAGCACATCAACCGTTATGCTGGCAAGAGCTTCCAGAAGCTCTTTCTGGCCGCCAAGATTCACCAGAACGAGTAGGCAGGCAGAGCGTGGCGTCTCATCTTGTGAAAATCCGCAGGAAACTCGACAGGCGAGCAGGATGGCGGCTGGTATTAGGTCAAGAGAGGTCGAAGTGGCTGGGTTGGTGGTGTGGCAGCGATGTGACAGCAGAGCTCTAGATAGAACAAGGTTGGATGGAATCGGGTGCTTCCCCACTTTGAGGATTAAATCCCTCCCGTTCGCTCGTAAAGGAGAAATCCGTTCATGTGTTTTATCTCCGTCTAGTGCAGTGAAGCAGTTGTTGGTGTTGAAGTCCTCGAAGTCTCTTCAAGAGCTCCTGTATGCAATACGACGTGAGGCTGTGAAAGATGGAAAGCCACAAATTCTACAGGTAAAGATGGCTTGCGCTACCTGTAGAGATGGTGACGCTGCGGGTTTGCCTTGATCTCGGCGACCTCTGCGTCCATTTCTGCGGCGCGACGCACCAAACGCTCCTTCACCGACATCAAATTCTCTGGAACGAACTTGACCACTAGCGACTGCAAGAACGAGTGCCACGTGCTCGAGCCGTCCATGACATCGGAGCGACGAACGATTCGATCGCTGACGTTGTTGAGGAGGACTGATGAACCGGTCGATCTGCTTGGTTGGTCTTGGTCACGATGTTCGGGGTTGTTTTCCGGTGCTAGCGGTGCCGTGTCTCCGTTTCGGATGAACTCGAACAGAGCGCAAAGCTGGATCATCGTCTCTGTGCGATGCCCGCTCCCTCTCGAGTCCTGTTGGTTGCTGGCGCCTTGATCATGCATCCCGAGGTCGATTCGCGAGAGCACCCACTTCACTCGGTGCAACAACATTTGGTCCTCTTGCGTTCCTGCTCCCTTTGAAGCGTTCTGCACCTCAAGCTCCGTGCGATCCAGCTCAATTTTCGACAACAGCTCGCGCCGTTTGTTGGCATGAAGCGTGATGACGTCTTTGAGGTCTTTTGAGAGGAGCGGGTTGTCCCTGTACATCGTCTCGATGCGCTCGACTGTTCCTGGATGCACCACTCGCACCGCCTCCAGCATTCCTTGTACCCTTGCGATGCTCTGCTCCGCCTTGTGAATACCGAAACGAGTAGCTTGCGTCGTCTCATGCAACTGGGCTAGTTCTTGCTGCTTGTCCATGAGTTTGTCCTCTAGCTGCACGATTGAAGCCTGCAGTGCTGCGATGTTATCTCGGTAAAGCGCCGCATTGGCTTCCAGTCCGAGGCACATGCGCTTCTGGTCCTCAAGACTTCGCAGCAGATGGACCTTCGAGTGTAAACCTTCGATGTGCCCGAAGAGCACCTGATGCTTCCACAACCGGAAGAAATTGTACTTGATATGTCGTCGCTGGCGTCGCTCGTAAGCAACACAAATGCTTTCTTTGGCCTCGCGAGACGCGCGTCTTCGCGCCATGAAGACGTACCAGCGTCGGAACGGGATCATGTAGATGCGCCTTGAATACGCGTTCCATTCTTCCACGGCGTTTTCTCGCAACGCGTGTTGGTATTGAGCTCGCACATGCCAGCGCTTCATGAGCCATGCGAGTGTCTCCTTTGTGCTGCCTTCGAACAGCCGACGTACGCGACGGATCAGCTGGCAATGCTTGGCCCAGGCGCGTAAGTGCTTGAGCATGTGTGTCCTTCGATAGTGAGCATCGATCTTGCGCAGGTTAAAGTGCTGGTCATAGCGCTCGAGAGTTCGACGGTCAACGACGCTCGCGATTGCTTTGTCGATCTGCGTCGCCCTGAAGACTCGGACCCATTCGTCCACGACGCGTTTCAGAGCTTTTCGATGGTCATGAGCCACCGCAATCTCCATGTTCCGCTTCATTGGCAGGAAGACAACGTTCTTGATCAGGTGGAAGTAGCGCTTGAGCACGTGCGTTGGATGCCGTGCACGGATCCGACGGATATTGTCTTTGAGAAACTCCTCGTGGACCATCTCCTGGGTGATGACGTCGAAGCGATCCATGGCCTCGAGTCGCTGTCGTGCAGCGTAGTGACGCGCTCTGGCATCTGCTGAGGCTTTCTTGCGGCTACGAGGCCCTAACGCTGCCGCTTTCCAGGGCAGGAAGACATGTTTCAGCAGGTTACACTGTTTTCCACGGAAGCGGAGCTCGGTTTCTTCGAGCCGAGACATCTTCAGGGGCAGATTCATGAGCACCACATCACGGATTTCAGCCAAGACGCGGCGCAAAAATGATCGAGTTCTCTCCTCTTGCATAAGCACGATCTGCTTGTTGACAAATTCCTCTCGCGCAGCAAACTGCTCCACGTAGGTGAGAAAGAGGACGCATTTCCGAGATCGCCAGCCCCCCAGCGCGATCTGCAGCTTTTGAAATCGGCGACGAATCACAAAGCCTCGACACATCATCGAGATCTTCGTAGCTGCAAGATGCCGTTGCTTGTCGCCTGAAGCCACCTCGTGGAAGACCTTGTCCAGTCTTCGGACCGTCGAGCGGATGTCGCGAACGCTGTGCGTCACTTGCGCGCTAGTCTTCGGGTTCATCAACGTCGATCGTCGTGCTCGATTTTCACCTTTACTGTCTGTCCTGTGGGCCTGGGAGACTTCTTGTGTGGTCTCCTGCAAGAACTTTTCAATCCCCAACTGGTGCACGGTGCGTTCCTCATCTGACGATCTTGTCGCGCGCTTCTCTCCGCGCCTGGGGGCTGCTGTCAAACTCGTTGCAGCACGCTGTAAACGCTGATCGAGGCCGGCAATTTCACTCGCCACCTGATGCATGAACTCCAGCGACATGGGCGGCGCTTCTCTGACTGCTGCCGAGGCAGCGGAAGCTTTCGTCCCCGATGCAGCCGGCGCAGTCGACACAGAGGCTTCTGCTCGACTACTGCCGGATAGACCTGTTGCAATGCAGAAGTACCAATACACATGCAGATATGAGTGCACGTATCCCGAGCATTGAAGACCGAGACGCTGGCTTAGCTCACGCTTGTCTCGAGGGGCCGTCATGGTGAGCGACCGACGTGTCGAGCCAGTCGGGGGCGGCGCAGTAGCCTCGCTCTGTCCATTAGCCAGGCGATTCAGCAGCACTTCCTCCACCGATTGCTGTCCTGGCGCCAAGCGCGACGCCTTCCGCACCATCGTCAAGAGATCTCCGCGTCGCTTGAAGACCGATTTTCGGTGGTCGAAAAGTATCAATTCGATGGTCAAAATGCAACCTTCACTTCAGAAATAGGCTCATCTCCGCAGTCATGTCGGACGCTGCCAAGGCCAAGGCTAAGGCTGCACGGCGGGCCAAGATCCTCGCAGCTCTCCAGCGCTTCGGCTTTTCCACTCTACGTGGGCTTCAGGGCGCCGCGCTGCGTCGTGTGCTGGCCGGGAAGGACGCGTTGGTGCTGATGCCCACGGGCGGAGGCAAGTCGCTGTGTTACCAGCTGCCAGCGCTGCTGCTGCCTGGGCTCGTGGTGGTCGTGAGTCCGTTGCTGGCGCTGATGCAGGACCAGGTGGCTGCGTTGAGACGTAAGTGCATCGGCGTAGAGATGCTCTCGTCGCTGGTGAGCCAGTCCCAGCGAGACCATATCATCGCTCGACTGCTGGGGCAGCTCGACATTAAGACGAAGACGGTGGCGGATCCAGTCGAGCTGCTGTATACGACGCCCGAGACGCTGCAGGGTGAGCAGATGCAACTGTTGTTGCGGCAACTGCAGAGAAGAGGGGGTCTTGCGATGTTCGCAGTGGACGAGGCGCACTGCATCAGCTCATGGGGGCACGACTTCCGCCCGGCGTACCGGAAGTTGGGCAAGTTGAGGAAGTTGTTTCCCAAGGTCCCCGTCATTGCCCTCACTGCTACAGCTACGCAACAAGTGCGCGATGATATCATCAGGCAGTTGGGATTCGCAGCTGATGGGTCGGACGTGCTCTTAGCGGACTTTAATCGAGCCAACATCTCGTACACTGTGCACGACAAGGAGACCCTGGCCGACCCAGTAGGTGCTCTGTGTCGCTTTATCAAGAAAGCTCATGCCAACGTGTGTGGGGTGATTTACGTCCACAAACGGAGCGATACCGACGATCTGGTGCTGTCAATGCGAAAGCGCGAACCAACTTTGCAAGTGGCTGCTTTCCACGCAAAGATCCCGCAACAGGAGCGAGAAGAGACTCTGCAAAAATGGCTGCGTGGGGAGATCCGAATCGTGTGCGCCACCATTGCGTTTGGTATGGGCATTGACCACCCGAACGTCCGCTTCGTCGTCCATTGGAACATGCCCAAAACGCTGGAGGGTTTCTACCAAGAATCGGGGCGTGCGGGGCGAGATGGAGAACCAAGCCAGAGCGTCTTGTTTTACTCAGCACGCGACTACGATTTGTTTCATTTTCTATTGGAGAAAGAAGCTTCAAAGAGCAGTGAGAGTTCTAACGAGCAGAACAGATTGAAATCGAAGAGGGTGGACACTGATAGACACGCCTTGAAGCTCCTGGAGCACGTCAAGATGTTCGCGACGAAGAAAGAGTGTCGACGGCAGGCATTGCTGCGCTACTTTGGGCAAAAGGTAGCAGTGGCCGACTGCAAAGGAACCTGCGACGTGTGTAATCCGCGACTGAACTTGTTCCGCTTTGAAGAGAAACCAGTCATCGACAAGAGGACGGAGGGATTTTGCCGACAGTCCATCAAATTGATCAAAACGCACGAGACTTTCACGGAGAGGAAGATGCGAGCAGGAGACGCACGGCGCGACAATTTGATCTACGGCCAGAGAGGTTCCTACGCGCCCGAACAGACCAAGTCGGTTGTCGTTCGAGGCGGAAACAAGCGCGCGCTTGCAGCCGACGGCTTCGTTGCCGTCAACGGAGACGAGAGTTCTGGTGATGAAGACTTTGACGAGGACGACGAAGCAGCAACTACTGTGCAGACATTGAGGAAGCAAAGTCTAGACGACACGCTCGACGCGCTGGAGCAAGCAGAGCGTGCGTCTGGACGTAATGGCGGCGAGTGGAAGCGTCGAAAGGCGTCGCGCGCATGGGAATAAGCATAAACCAGGCAGCTCCGCTAATAAATTGATACAAAAAAGGCAACAACTGGGTGAAGATATGTACCCACATCACTTTTGGCATTCACCTATTGTCAATTTTGACTACCATGTTCTGGCGGCGAAGTCGCAAGGAGAAGGTGGAGGAGACGGACGACCTGACCAAGCTGCAGAAGCAGTTCGGCATCACTCCCGTGCAGGATGCGGACGTGCAGGCGGAGTTGCAGGCGCTGTTGGCTGCCACAGGCGGCGGCTTGAGCCCTAAGGACGAGACTCTCGAGCTTCTGGGGCAGGACGAGGACGACGAAGAGGCCAGGATTCTGCGGGAACTGCAGCTGGACGGAGGCATACTGATCGACGACGAGAGCGATGATCACGAGGCGGAGAACGAGCTGCACGGCGTGCTGCAGGAGGTGCATGAGACGGCGAGGGCGAGTCGCAGAAGGGAGGAGAAGGACTTGACGCCGGCTCAGCCGCAGAAGAGTGACGATAAGGCTGGGATTATGGATAGAGAGGCACAGGTGCATGCCTTGAAAGTGGAGGCTGTGGAGCTGAAGAGACAGGGAAGCATCCAGGAGGCGTTAGCCAAGTTCCGAGAGGCCAAACAGCTGCAAGAACAGAGTTCTGGTGGCGGGGTTAGTGGGTTAAGGACTGTGGTAGTGACGAGGACTGAAGAGACTGTGCAGTCATTGGTGGAGACTGCGGTGGATGACGGAGAGCGCGACGTTGAAGTGACGGACGAAGATATGCAGGATCCCGAATTTCTTGCTCAATTGGCAACGATGGGGCTGGCTGAGGAGAACGAGGAGTCTACCGATACCGAATCAACGCGATATCACGATGTCATACAGCAATTGTCGGCTTTGGAGACACGGATTCAAGAGTGCAAGGTGCAGGCGGTGCAGTTGAAACGGCAGAATCGGATTGCCGAGGCGCTGTCCTGTATGCGTAAAATGAAAGAGCTCGAGGCAAAGCGAGACGAGTTGCGGTCTTCTCCGGTGCTCTCCTCATCAGCACTAGCTATCCAGAAGCTTTCAGTACCAGAAGTCACAGAGGCAGTGTATCATATCACTGCTGTCGATACGTCTAATGTGGCGCGCTCGAATTCGGGCGTTGGTGAAAGCGGCTTCGACAGCGACAGCGGTAGCATTGAAGACGTCGAAGTCACTGCCGAAGACATGAATGACCCAGCGTTTGCTCAGGAGTTGTTGAAACTGAATGGTGTGGTCACTTTCCCAAGTGAATTAGCATCGACAGAACTGCTTCCAGCACCAAGAATTATTCCTGATCAAGTTGCTACAGCCAAGACGATATTGCCGACGTCTCGATCCTTGAAAAACGCCCCATCTATTGACGAAGACTCCCTGATCGACGCTTTTGATGACGAATCCGATTCGGAGGAGGAAACTAATCACCTATCGTCGGTGATGTCGAGTGGGTCGTTGCACTCTGGAATCCGTTCCCCAGATATGCAAAGTTCGGCAAGATCAACTGAAAAAGAGGATACAAAGGCCAAGATGGATCTCGATCATATCGCTGACCTCACTGCAAAGCTACAAAAGGCTAAACAAGCTGCTTTATCTCTGAAGCGGAAGGGCGATATTCAGGGTGCACTTGAATGTTTGAGGCGAGCAAAGCAGATCGAGAATCTGATCGGGCTCAAGCAACAGGCTACTGGAATTCCGGGAACAACATTCAGTTCCGGTATGGAATCAGCCGACGCAGCAAAGTTTCAGGAAATTGAGCAGTTGCTAGTCGATTTTGGCAACCGCTCGATGGTGGCCGCCAAGGAAAACCTGTCTGTGAATCGCGAAAAGGCATCGGAGTGGCTGAGTAAGGTAAGCGTGCTCTGCTGGTGGTGCAGTATTTTTTTCTTCACTTTTGCTCATCGAATGATGGTTTATGAGCAGCGCAAGCATTACGGATCTGAGCTAGAAAAGCTTCGACAGATGCGGCAGAATCCACTCCAGCCAGCCCCGCATTACGAGATTGTCAAAACCTCACTCCAAGTCAATCATGAACTACCGTTCGTTTCCGACGACCAGATAAAGGTCACTGTGAAAAGCGTGAATGGGCTGTCGCAGGTGGCAGGCAAATCCGTGTTTGTGAAGTTCTGCCTCAACTTCCCGTCTGCAACACCGCACGAGGGCCAAACGGATGAGTTTCAAATCAACACCAACGCGCCATTTGCAACGGAGGTCACGTCAAGTAACGCGACCTTCGCCTTCAAGTTGGCCCGATCACGAGGAACAATGCGTCTTTTCGAGATAAAGAAGGCCGTGTTTGAAGTTTGGAAACCGGGAACACTTTTCCGCAATCCCGAACTCGTCGCACGAGCTTATCAGGAACTGGTACGTTTTCGCGGTTTTGATCACTCTGTTGTTACTCAACTGCTAACACGCGATGGTGTTATGGCCGTATGTAGTCGCCTTTGTTACGTTGCTGCGAGGTGAATACCCATATTCCGTTTCTCGGGTCGAACAGAAGACCGTGTGGAGGGGACGTCGAGGTAATGAACTATTGTATCACCGCTTCTTGTTGTCGACCACAACTAACGCATGCGTTGACTACGTGTGACCAAAACACAGATTGCACTTCAACTGCGACGTCCATTGAAAGAAAAGGAAGTTCGCTTGGAAACACTGGAAGATCTGGTTATCGGTGATTATCCCGAGCCAGTGTCTTCCTCCCCGACGCATCTGCCAATGCCAAGTGTAGCCTTGGAGCCATCCTCAACCGATTCCTCCAGCTCACCTCGCGAAGTAATGGCACCAGCATCCAACGATAACGGTGCAACGATACAAGAAGATCAATCAACCTCTGTAGCCGCTTCGCTGGACGACCCGCACCACGTTGATTTAATTGTGAGCTACGATGTTATGAACGAAGAGGTAAGTGACGCCTGCCAGTATCTCATTCTACGGGCGAAAATCTGACGTGATGCGCTGTGATATGCTCAGCTTGAGAAGATTGGATCGAGGATGCCGTCTCTAACGGGACCCGCTGCGCTGGAGTGGAGCGATCGCTACGACTCGCTAGCGCTCAAGAAGCAACTGCTAGAGATCGAAATGCAGACAGGCAAGCTAACGCTGGACATGTACGTCGAGCGTCTACATAGCCGTATATCTGCGGATCGTGTGCTACTTTCAAAGCTTCTAGCAGCAAATCGGCGATTAGATGCTGCTCGTGTTCTCCACCGCATTAAAATCATGGAAAAGGAGTTAGCGGATGCTGGGGGTAATGCAGACGAAGAATAGGAGCTAATACCATGTGGATGTCGTTTACTGAAGTGGCTGTTAACTTTATTTGCTCTCGCGATCGTGACTGTGTTCATGAAGAGCAACTAATGCTAGTAGGAGTTTCTCGTATGCAACGAGCTCGCCTTGTTCTTGGCTTTTGCTTGACGAGTCAATACCCGAATAATACATTTGCAGACTTGTGAAGGCGTCTTCAGAGAGGGACAACCCGATCTGCTCGAACACTCGCCTCAATTGCTTCATCTTGATGCTGCCAGTGTGTTTGCGGTCTTCCTCCCTCAGATACTCCTCTACGATGTCAAGTTGTGAATCGAAATCGATGGAGGACATCTGGTTATACAATGAGTGGAGGACAGCGTCGCGGGAGCAAGGTGCTCGCTCAGTCTTGCGTTGGACTTGCGCAGTAGGCTGCTTTTCTGACGGAACTGGAGGCCTTTCCTCTGTCGACTTGCTTTCTGCCAAGAGGACAGGGCCGCTGACTGACGTTCTCCATTGGGACATGGCTTTCAGGAAGAGCTTGTAGGCAATTTGGCCGTCCCGACTTACGTCGAAAAGATGCTGCAGGCGCAGTTTTTCCAAGTCTGTCACTTGCCGCTCTAGGGCTCGCTCCAGTTGGGTCCAAAACGTTTTTGCAGGAAGACTGCTGGCATCATTGCCCCCACCATACTCCATTAGCAATCGACTCAAATACGCCACCCGAGGCATCGTGTCTTGGCTCCGAGGCTCCACATCTGAGAATAGCTGTTTGGAGAACTTGTTCATCAATCGAAAGCCGTACGGGTCCAGCACAAATGAGTCAAACTCAGTTCGTGAAAGCCCACCTCCATCGTGGCGAAAAATTCGCATCTGCGTCATCAGAAGGCCAAGCTGCGCTGGCGTCGGTTGATAATTTAGAGCTAGCAAGCCATTGCGTATGTTCTCTGCTGTCAAGAAACCCTTTCTCTCTCGATCAAAGTGACTAAACGCCGCATCAAACCTGGCGTAGTTAGTTTCGTCTGAGTGATCGATTTTCCCTGTGAGGTTGGCCTTTGAGCGAACACGTGATCGCAAAAGCTCGCTTATCTGATCATGCCATTGAGAATCAGCACCGAACCAGTCAGGTTTCGCGGCCTGGGAAAGCATCTTAGTGTAGTTGACCGCATCTGCACGTTCAGGATGCCGGAATTGGCGAACGAGCTGTTCAATTGCTGCTTCAGCGGAAGCGGGCGAGTCCATTTTTGAAATACCCAAGCGAAATAAGGTTTGTTTCAGTTCCGTTGCTGCCACAAAACCTGTGTAGGTGCTGTCATACGCTTCAACCTCACCCCGCAGATCAACCCCACGATCATCACACCAGTCCAAGAAATCTGAAAGAAGAGTGATAGGAGTTTTTAGTACCAATGCTTGCGAGCCTGATACTGCCGACACTGTCGAAGTCTTTTGCTTTCGAGTTTCCTTCGCGCTCCCTTTCGCTTGAGCTGCATCACTAGCAACTATATTTTCTTTTCTTGCGATGGCTGCCTCCCGCCAGTTCAGCCGAAGGAATGCATTACAGTCAATTCGGTCATCGAGTTGAGGATCATAGGTGTACAGCAGCGCTCGCATCTCGTTTTCATCGAGCAGCAGGCCCAGTTGGGTTTTACAGATCGTGACAAACTGTGACCGATTAATCCCGCCAGGTCTCGACTCGGCTTTGGCTGCAAAAATCTGGTTCCAGTCTGCAATGATGTCTGAAAGATGCCTGGTTAGCATCTCGGCTTTGGTCTGAACAAAGTTGCGAATTTTTGCTTCTACAGCATCCATATCGGCAGCAGGAGGCGGTGTTGTCCAATCCAGAAACTTCCTGTAATTAATTCCAAACGACCCATTTGTCTTCACGCCAAACATCTTGGCAATGCCTCTTAATTGGTTTTCGGTGAACAGAGTGAAGCCGTTCCGACGCGCAATCGAGACAAACTCGATCAAAGAAACACTTCCTGCTTCCTGCCAGTCATATCTTTCAAACGCTCGTTTCAAATCGATGTAGCTGCCACAGAGAAGGCTTCGGCAATTCCAGGCCAACCGCTGAAGACAATAAATATCGTACTTGTCCCATTCATCATAAACCGCTATCCGACGATATTTCGCAGCGGCTTCAAGTCGGATGCACAGCTCCTTAATTGGCATATCCATGGTGCAATCTTCCACTCCTACAATCATCTGGAAGAGCATTCCAGCATCCTCGGGCTTAAATTGCTCAACCTCAGCATTCTGCTGCATCAAAACACGAAGAAATTCTTCTCTGGACATTCGACCATCGTCAGAGCTGGCACACGCTAAAAGCTTCTCGCGTAACGACGGGATACCGAAAGCGTGGCACCGCTCGATAGCCTTGGCTAATTGTTGGCAATTCGGCAGTTGTGCCAAGCTGTGTAGAAGAGCGTGATACAGAATTTCAAAACCGTTTGCGTCGAACAAAATAGTTATGAGATGAAAATCCTTGGGTGAAAGCCGAACACCAAGTCGTGCCAAGCACTCGCGAAACTTTTCGATGGAAATGATGCCAATATTTGTCATATCACCAGCAGAAGCAAACGTGTGGTGCACCAATCCAATATCGAGGAGAAAGCGGTCCATCATCAATAAACGTTTTTTCTTTTCGTGGTCCTTGTCGTCAGCCGATGCAGAGAAAATGAAGTGAAGAAGAGGTCGATACGCTACCATTCCACCTGCTTTCACTGCAAAATAGTCCATAATCTGCGATATTAATGCGGGAGGCAGCGCGATACGGGAGACTTTTGAGAGGAAATAGCTGAACTGCTTCTTGGTCAGTAGCCTAGTGCGTTTTGCATCTGGGGCATCATGCTCGATGTCATTGACTATGACGTCTTCGAGACTACTCAAATCCGCAATTGTCCACTTTCCCAGAATGCGTTGTAGCTCCAGATCTGCTGCAATAATGCTGGTGTGCGAATGGCGATACACCTGCTCCTGCTGTTGCTCTTTATATTGGCGGTACTGCCTTTGAAGAGTTCGTGCAGCTTCATGATGAATATTCTGAGGAACGTGGAGGCGTTTTACATGCTCTTGTAGAAGATCTTGTCGGGGCAACATTGTCGCCTGCTGCTTCTTGTCCTGCACACGCTGTTCGTGTAACTTCTTCTCCATCTGTTCGTACACCAAATTCTTGCTGCTAGCAGAAGCAATCGCCTTCATTCGATCCATGAAAGCTTGCTTTCGTCGCTGAAACTCGGTGGATGCTGGAAGAGGAGTGACATAGTGCTCTGGAACATCTCGAGTTGGCTCATCCCTTTGATTTGCTGCTTTTGCGTTTGCCTTGTCGCTGTCACAATTTAGTCGCTTTGGTTGATGAGAAAGTTGGTTTCCTTCAGAGTTGACGGCCTCTAATACATCATCGTTGAGGTCCATTCCAGCTGGAGATGAAAGTGATACACCGACAGGGATCAAATCAGATTGAGCGTCATCGGAAGAAGGTTGTTTGGTATGCGACCGCACCAGTTCACGGTACTCCGACTCAACATTCATCAGATCAAAGCCCAGCGCAGACAAGCATTTTCTGAAAGCGGATCGCGTAATTTTGCCACACTTCGCATCGTCAAACTTCTCGAAGAGCTTAAGGGCAGGTACAACCATCGCAGGTTTCCGTTTCCTCTGTTCTTGAACGTAGCTTCGTATGGTTTGACGAATTTTGTGGCTCAATAACCGCTCACCACAGCTGAGTCGAGGATTGACATGTAGCAGCAAGTAGTTCAATTCGATCAGTGTTTCTGGCCCATCTGCCACCCCAGACACTGTCTTGTTCGTCGATATATTTTCCGTCGCAAGACAGGTAGCACCAAATGAAATGTGCAGCAGCTGTCGTTCTGCATCTGAGAGGAAAACGCCAAACTTTTCGCCAGCTCGCACCAACATACGCATTGGGACATGCATGCGCTTCCGCTGTTTCACGTCTACCCCACTAGTTAGAGCATCTTGAACCGAAGTCACAAGCTCCGAATCGATCGCATGCTCAAATCGTTCTTTGAGTTTTGCAACAAGCAGTTCTAGCTCTTCTGACGGGGCTGCATAATGCAAGAACTGCCGGTAGTTGACTCTTCCATCCATATCCGATGAGAACATTGACAGCAGGGCGTGTTGCTGGTCGAAATCCAGTGAATGCACGTCAATCAGTCGCCCATTCACTCCTCGAGCACGCTGAGAAGATGTCATCTGAAGCACTTGGAACGGGTCTTTCCACTGGATTAGAACTGAGATGTCTCCAGCATGCTTATCGTTTTGATCCTTCAGCGGGAACCACCCTCGAATATTCTCGCCATTTACAAGATCCGACAGCGTAAGTCCACACCGCCCAATCATCCCATCTTCATGAGCACCCTCGTCAAGCTCAGCTTGGTCGTCAAACACAGTAACCCAGAAACGGAATTTGGAAAGGAACCGAAGCAAGCACGCATCCACCGCTAATACGAATGCCTGTCGACTACAGCTCAAGTCATATTCCGGGCTTGCCGACTCGGGGACAATATTTGTAAAAACATCCGGGAATCCAAGCAGTTGATGGTGCACGTACGATGATGGGAGCCGGGTTATCGCGCTGTTTGGTCGCTTTCCATATGATCGCAAATTTCGGCAGCCAAAAACAGTAATTTGCAGCTCGTTGGTGATGTGGCTAGCATCAGCAATGTCATCATCACAAAGTACATCTTTTGGAATGCTGAGATCAGTTGGTTTACTTGTCATCGAGAGTAGCTGGAGATCTTGCGGGTAAGAGCGGAGATGCACTTGCCAAACCTCTGAGATTGGAGTAGAAAGCCTCAGCACAACGTTCAATGTTCCGATCACGGTTGCCCCACTCTCATTGCTGCAGCTGGTTGACTTGACCGTGAGCAACGGCTCTTTCACGACACCCTTCGATTGTAGCAATTTAGCCAGACGAATTGATGATTTTCCGATCAACTTAAAGTCTCCCCGAATGGCTTGATGAACTTCCAGGACGATAGCCTCCGTGGCTAAATACCGCAAGAAGAAACCATCCACCGTCACTTTAAATGTAGCCGACAGGTTGTACTCTGGACAACTTCCCATGATAAGTGGTGTCGACTGCGACTCGAAATCGAAGAAGTCGCACAGCACAAACGTCGACGAGTTAATCCCAACCACATTGCTATCAAAGTTCCCGCCCACAATACCCAGTTCTACAAGTTGCTCACCGGGAGCCAGGTCTCTCGCAGCCAAAATCAAAGACTCCGACAAAGATGCCACCTCGCTCGTTTCATCGTCGCTTTCTGAATCGTCGGAGCGCGAGCCATCGACGTCTCGAGCCCTTAGAAGCAGTTTCTCTCGAGCGTACTTCAGCTGCTTAATTTCTGCTTGAAGAGTCATAATCCTTTGCTGACGTTCTTCGCAGACAAGTTCGAGCTCTTTCATTCGGCGCTGCAGTTGATTCGAGCTTGATATTTTTGACGTGGTTAGCTCTTCGATCTCCAAAGCGAGTTCTCGATTGATATTGGTTTGTGCCTGCAGCATTTTCTCGCAACGCTCCAGTTCCTGCATCGACTTCAAGTGGGCAATTTGAAGAACGTGCACACGATTCCGCAGGTGTTTCACACTGTTGTCCTCCTCCCCACTCGCATCGAAGAAGTTTAAAGTGGGAGGGAGATCTCTGTACTTTCGGGAAACAATTCCTCCGGCCCTAAGCAAGCAGTCGCGGCATATAACGTTAACGACCCGTGTTCTTGACTACACTACCCCGCAAGACGAAATACTTACATGGTTATTGAAGGAGCAGCGTTTTTAGCAGGTGATGCGTTGTTGTTGACAGGAGAAGAACAGGCGTCTCGTTTTTCGGGAGCTTGCTGCCGCATCTCTGGTGTGCGTGGGCGAACTATTATCAGCGGCTCTGGTCTTGGTGCCGGAACACTTCCTGTGGTTGGCTTAATGGCTTCGAGGCTTCTAGCGTTTCTCTCCTCCATTAGGTGATGCGCCATTTGCTCCAGATCCTGCTCAACTCTGTCTTTGGCGTGCTTCATCTGCTTTAAACTTTCTTGCAACTCTCGAATAGCTGCTTGCAGCTTCTGGTTCTCTTCAGTCATGTGAATAATAGTTGCTTTCTGCTCTTGAGTTAACTTCTCCAAGTCGAAGAGCTTGTCAATACGTTCCTTGCGTTGGAAAGCGTCGTTTATAAACGGACTCTCACATAGGGAAGTCATACGCTCTTCCAACCGGCGATTTTGCTCTCGAAGAAGAGCAAGGTCCTTTTCCTGATCACCCGCCTTCATCATTCGGATCTCCAACTCTTCCTTTTCCATATTCGCATCTTGCAATTGAGTGCGAAGCTTGTGAACTTGACGATTCATCTGTTCCATTTGGCTCAGCGTTTTCTCCTGGATCTCGCGCTCCGCCAATGCATTGGACTCCAAGTTTTCGTATCGAGCGTTGAGAATTGCAAGCTGCGCCTGACGATCACGCAGCTCCCTTTTCATCTGATCCAACTCCAAGTTAGTAGGCTCTTTGTTATTAGCGTCGCTGACATCATCTTCCTCATCGCTCAGCCCAGAGCCTTCGTTGTTGTCTCGTCTCGGCTTCAGCTGTAGACGACTGCTATTTGTCCGTAGTTGCTCGTTTTCCTTTTGCAGTTTCATGAGCTGCTTCTCGGCAACAACCAAGCGCTTCTTCAGCGCCACCTCCAGCTCCCCCGAAAAGGTATCTCGGTGCAGCTTCCGAGCACTGCCAGCCTGTTTTTCCAGTGTATTCCCTGCAAAGCCTGTCCTGCTAGCGGCTGTGTTCCGTGCAGCAGGTCTCTTCTGGGTCGACGGTCGAGTGGTCGCTGCTACCGCCCCAGGCCGCTTCAGGGAATTGGACTGGCGGCACTGCTCCTCCAGCCAGCGGTTCTTCTCCATCAGCGTCTGATTTTTCTTCCTTAGTGTGGCGTTTTCACTCTTCAATGCCGCGATGAACTTCTCTGCGTCCAGATCACGCCTCACAGGGACGACCGCCGCCTTGTTGCCGCCGGTCTCTGCAGCAGCACAACGAGTGAGTCAGCAGGCCTCTTTCCCTCCTAGTAGGCGAATATGGCTGCACCTGGTTCGTCCTGGTTGTTCTTGGCCTCGCCCTGCCGTGACTTGGTGAGCTTCTCTTCAATCATCGCCAGCTTGGTGAACATCCTAAGGGGAAAAGAGAGGGCGTGAGAGGCGCAGATCAGTGGGGAGAGGGCGGGGAGGACGTACCGCTTGATGGTGGCCTCCTGCTCATTCTTCTTCTTCTTGAGCACCGTGTTCTCGTCACGCAGCAGCAGGTACTTGTCCTCATATTCGCTGGGCATGGCAGCGGTGGGCGGCGGGTGCGGTGGTTGTTGAAGGGAAACTTCCGGGCCAGCTCTGATCATCACTCTTGATGTCATTGTTTAGAGGGACCCTAGAATAGGTATGATGTCACTCGCGTGCTCTCCCTCGCCGTTGTGGCATCTTGAATATTGTATTTTTACCTACTTTGGCCTTTTCTAGGTTTTGGACGCCAAATGGCAAATTCCGATACAAATGCCGTTCAAAGCCTAGAAAAGGCCAAAGTAGGCAAGTCCGACGACAATAAATAAGGTAAGAACGTCACAAAAGAGAGGGAAGGTTGAGCCCCTTACTATCGCCCAGGTTTGTTTGAGCCAACCAAAAAAGTCCGAGGGAGAGCGGCAGGCGAATTCAATTCGCCACCAGAACGAGAACGCAACAGAGCTCTTTGACGCGCAAGCAGCAGCCTCAGAGACCCGCCACCTAGCCACCCGCCCAGTCAACTCACCGACCTACACACATAGCAGCAGCAGCATGAGCGAGCAAAAGAACGTGACGGAGCAGCCCCAGTCCGTCGAGGAGGAGAAGAAGGCGGTGGAGACCACGACCGTCGCCGTGCCTGCCACTGTGGACGAAGTGGCCACCAAGGTGAGTTTCTGGCTGCAGTGCAGATACGATAGCGCGGGAACATCTAGCTGACGTGGTCTTGCTGTGCGTTTTCTTAGCACCCGCTGCAGAACCGGTGGGTCCTCTGGTACGACAACCCGAAGAAGCGCCACTCGACCGAGTCCTGGGAGGAGAACCTCAAGAACGTCTACACGTTCAGCACGGTGGAGGACTTTTGGTGGTACGTACGCAGTGTCCAGTCAGGCCGATCGTTGATTCTGCTAAAGGGGTTTGACTCACCATGTAAATCGATTTGCAGCCTGTACAACAACATTCTGGCCCCCACGAAGCTCTCGATCGGCAGCAACTACCACTTGTTTAAGGAGGGGATCCGACCCATGTGGGAGGACCCGATCAACGCCAAGGGAGGCAAGTGGATCTTCACCAACCCTCGCTCGCGGAAAGCGCGACTAGATGAGTGCTGGCTCTACGTGGTGCGTGTATTTCAGGCTGGTGCCGATGGCTGCTGGTAACGTTGCTGGTTCTTACTTGCTGCCCGTAATGTAGATGCTCTCGCTGATCGGTGAGACGCTGCAGGACGAGGACGACATCTGCGGCGCTGTAGTTAGTGTGCGCAAGGCGCAGGACCGCATCGCCATCTGGAGCGCAACAGCTAACGCTGAGGACCGCCAGAAGGCCATTGGACGGGGCTTCCGTCAGGCACTTGTCGACCTCGGCAAGAACGAGACCCTCAAGTACCAGTCGCACGCCGACGCTGCGGCCAGCGGATCCAGTTTCCAAAACGAAGTGTACGTTGCTGTTATCATAGGCGAAGTTGGCTTGTGTAGTACTAACGTGTTTCTGTCGTTTGGCCAACAGATTGTATGAGGCGTAACCCCACGCCGATGTAATCGAGCGCACGGGTAGTTTCACATTCGCGTAGTAGAGATCTGCAGTATATGCAATTCATACAGCATTTTGAGCATTCCAGCTAGACATGAATCGTTCAACGTTGCATCCATAGTGAAGCGGTCTCGTCAATAAGACAACGTGGGATTGCGAAAAAGCTGGCGTGATTAATTTCTGTTGAGCACACACGTTTGCCTAGTTGTTCACGGAAAAGAGTCGCACGGACTCGTCGTCGCTGGCCGTGAGAAGTCCCGCGACAGGGTTGTTTTCGAAAGCAGGAATGAAAGCCATGTCGAGGACCATATCCGTGTGGCCTGCCAGAGTCTTCAGAAGCTGACCGGACCGGGCATCCCACACGTAGATCAGGCCTTCCACCGTGCACGAGTACACAATTGGTTCCGTGGGGTGCCACAAGAGCTTGATTACGCCAGCGGGGTGACGGCAAACATGACGGCACTGCACACACCGAGAGGAGTTTGTTAGCACGATAAACGCCAACGCATATATATACACACAGCATACCTGATACGTTGCCAGGTCCCAGATGCGCAAGTATCCACCGAGACATCCCGTAGCAGCCCAGTTCATCGAGTTGCAGAAACCGCCACTGCAAAACAAACAAGACCATGTTGGTCAAGAACGTGGACCACAGTATGCGTTTAGGAGAAAGGTGTTCGTACCACTCCACCGAGTTCTCCGTCGCCGCGGTGGTATCATTGACAGTTCCCGCGACGCTCGGATCAACGCCGTCGTGCGAAAGCGTAGCAAGCACACGCTTTGTCTGCACTTGGGTGAGGCGAGCAGTGCCATCTTGTGAGCCAGAAAGCGCCAGCGGTTGCTGTAGATGATTACAGGCTCCAAAGTCAGTATCTTATCAACGATCAAGACACAAGGTGATCCCAACGTACGTTCGGGTGGCAGGCGATGAAGGTCACAGGGCCTTCGTGGAAGCCGTGGCTGTTGATTCGTAACGACTTGTAAGACAGCCATTGAGCTTGTGAAGCAATATGATAGCGTACCCTCGGAAGACGTGGTTACATTCACCCGTCTTTGGATTCCACACGCGCACAGTCGCATCCGTGCTACCAGTCACAATCATCTGCAATAAGGACAACAAAATCACACGTCAGAAAAATAACCAAGCAAGCACGATGACCACACTCACGCACCTTTCCGGATCCCGTGAACGAGCCACAAGTGACGCCATCTTCGTGTCCGGCAAACACATGCATGCACTCTCCGGTCGTCGCGAGCCACATCCACACGGTGCCGTCGCCGGATCCAGCCAGCACGACGTTTCCTTTCTTGTGCCAGCAGACCCACTCGACCTCCTGCGACGGTCCCTCGAGGCTCTGCACCAAGTTGCCCGTTGCAACATCCCAGATCTTGACAACGCCGTCGTAGCCGCCAGTAGCCGCGTACTTGCCGTCGAAGCTGAAGTCCACGCTCACCACCGAGTCCTGGTGACCCGACAACGTGTACAGCACGTTGCCGTCCTCGCGGTTCCAGATGACAGCGACGTCATCGCCACCGCCAGTGATAACGATCCGCGGGTCCACAGGGTTCACCTTGATTGAGTAGACAGGGCCGCTGTGCTTGTTAAAGACCTGAGATGCACCATCCACCACCACTGTTAATTCCTATCTCTCCATACCTCGGCATTTAAAACTTCCTACCATTTCAGCGTCGTCGCGCACGTCGGCGTCCTCCGCCGAGATTTTTCCGTCCTCGTCGGCGTCCTCCATGGCGTCATCCTCGTCGTCTGCAGCACGGTCAGTTCAGTCAGTCAGTCAGAGATCCAGCCTGTAATGGTTGCTGCTGCAGCCGGAGACGCGCACCTTGCGGCGCCTCGCCGATGTCGAACTCCTGCGTGACCTCCTCGGGCGTGATGAGCTCGATCTCGGTCTCCTCGGGCTCGTTCGCGTCCGTCATGTGGGTGTCCGCCATGCTCACTAGCTTGCAGCTTGTCAAATTGGTTGGGTTCCAGTGGCACTGTGCTGTCATTCGCCAAAAAGACAGCGCTATTTCAACCAATGCAAAAATGACGTTAATTTCGTGTT
>JAABLK010000079.1:0-65352 GCA_012295415.1 Phytophthora chlamydospora | reverse complement strand
CGTTACAATGAGCATGGTGAAGTGATGGGAATGGTTGGTATTGGTCAGGACATCACGGAGCGTATCGCTCAGGAACAGGAGTATACTCGTCTCATTGACACGGCCAACGCTCCGATCTTTGGAGTGGATATTAACGGCCACGTGAACATCTGGAATCGGAAGGCTGCCGATATCATGCAGTACACGAACGAGGACGTGTTGGGCAAAGACCTGGTTGCTGAGTTTATTTCGAACGAGTACAAGGTGCCTGTGCGCAGTGTGTTGGAGAAGGCGTTCGAGGGTGTGGAAACCGCCAACTTCGAGTTCCCATTGATTACAAAGGCTGGTCGTCGCGTGGAGATCTTATTAAATGCTACTCCTCGCTATAACGAACGTGGTGAAGTCATGGGCATGGTTGGCATTGGCCAGGATATTACGGAGCGAATTGCGCAAGAGCAAGAGTACAGCCGTCTGATTGACACGGCGAATGCTCCGATTTTTGGCGTGGATATCAACGGGCGCGTGAATATCTGGAACCGCAAGGCCGCTGATATTATGCAGTACACGAATGAGGATGTGCTCGGCAAGGACCTGGTTGCTGAGTTCATTTCGAAGGAGTACAAGGTTCCTGTTCGTAGTGTGTTGGAAAAGGCGTTCGAAGGTGTGGAGACGGCCAATTTCGAGTTCCCACTGATTACGAAGGCTGGTCGTCGTGTAGAGATTTTACTGAACGCCACTCCTCGTTACAATGAGCATGGTGAAGTGATGGGAATGGTTGGTATTGGTCAGGACATCACGGAGCGTATCGCTCAGGAACAAGAGTACAGCCGTCTGATTGATACAGCCAATGCTCCGATTTTCGGGGTGGACGCTAATATGTGCGTTAATATCTGGAACAGGAAGGCTGCTCAAATTACGAATTACTCGATCGAAGAGGTCTTGGGCGAGAACCTGGTGGAGACGTTTATATCCCCTGAGTTCCGACCGATCGTGGCTGAAGTGTTATCACAAGCTCTTACTGGAGTAGAAACGGCGAACTTCGAGTTCCCATTGATCACCCGTCCAGGCACGAGAATTGAGATTCTGCTGAATGCTACTCCGCGGTACGACTTAAACGGTAACATCGTTGGTGTTGTCGGCATCGGCCAGGACATTACGGACCGTATCGCTCAAGAGCACGAGTATTTCCGACTGATTGACACTGCGAACGCCCCGATCTTCGGTATCGATACCAATGGACGCATCAACGAGTGGAACCAGAAGATCGAAGAGATCACAGGCTATCACAAGTCAGCCGTCCTCGGTCTGTCGTTGGTACACACCTTTATCACCCCTGAATGCAGGCAACAAGTGCGTCAGCTACTGAACCAAGCGCTGATCGGTATTGACGTCGGTGAGATGGAGCTTCCAATGACGACGAAGCGTGGCGTGTTCCTGTTGCTCCTTGTGAACGCCTCGAGTAAGAAGGACATGCACGGAAACATTCGTGGTGTGATTGGCGTCGGCCAGGACTACACAGCCAGGAAACACATGGAGGCTGCGAAGGTGAACTTCTTGGCGTCGTTCAGTCACGAGCTGCGAACCCCGCTGAATGGCGTGCTCGGTATGCTGGAGCTGCTGAAGGAGCAGCCTCTTGACAAATCTATCGAGAGATACGTCCACATGGCGTACGTGTCGGGATCGCTTCTTCTGAACCTGATCAACGACATCTTAGACTTGTCGAAAATCGAGGCTGGGCATCTCGAGATCTCAACAGCCCCTTTCCAGATGCACGAGCTATTGGACTACTCAATCGAGATCTTCAAGTTCAAGGCCGGTGAGCGTGGCTTGAAGCTTGAATTGAAGTGCGGCGACAACGTCCCCAAGGCTGTGATCGGCGATGTTGTGCGTCTGCGCCAAGTTCTGTTGAATTTGCTGTCGAATGCCATCAAGTTCACGAACGAAGGCTCGATCACGGTCGCTTGCAGTGTGGTGCACTCGCCCGAGTTGCCGCCGCAGTTCAAGAAGTTGCTGTTCCAAGTCATTGACACCGGAATTGGCATGGATGCAGAGGAGAAGATGCGGCTCTTCTCTCTGTTTACGAAGCTGGAGCGTACCAGACAGAACAATCCGACGGGTTCTGGCTTGGGTCTTGCCATTTGTAAGCAGCTTGCCGAGCTGATGGACGGATCTATCGACGTTGACAGTGAGTTGGGTGTGGGTAGCAACTTCTTCTTCACCGTAGTTGTGAGGTTGATCGACGATGCCGACCCCAAACAGGCGTATTATTCGACCGAGGACTTTTTGGATCCATCGACGTCGTTAATTTCAGCAGACGGAGTTGCGCGTGCTGAGAATGGGGACAATGCATCGGTGCGAGTCGAAGTCCCGACCCATGCACGTATTCTGGTTGTAGAGGACAACGAGTTCAATTGGGAGGTAGTCAAGTGCTTCCTCCAACAAGACGACCATCTGTTGCAGTGGGAGGTCAACGGCAGGGACGCTGTCAAGGCCTACCGCGATAACCACACGGAGTTCGATCTCATCTTCATGGATTGCGAGATGCCCATCATGGACGGATACACCGCTACCGCCACGATTCGTGAGTTTGAGCACAAACACGATCTTCCTCGTGTCCCGATTCTTGGATTGACTGCGTACGCAATGAGCGGAGACAGGCAGAAGTGCCTCGACTGCGGAATGGATGAGTTCATGGTCAAGCCCATCTCGAAGCTGAGTCTTCGTAAGGCCATCCGGCAGTGGATGCGCATTCGCTATCTTGGCCAACTCGGAGCTGCCGCCCAGGCACCTGGTTCGGAGGCGTCGAAGCCGTTGACCCTGCGCAACGGTCCTCGTCCTGTAAAAAGTCCTGTGCGCTTGCCTGCGCCATCGCCTGGAGCTCCTACTCCGATGCCGTCCTTCGAGAGCGATTTGGAGGATGTGACGCTCATGGACGCGCAGTCGACTGCCAGGCTGGCACCAGCATCTCGACACATGCAGCAGCTGGATCTCGCGCAGGCCATCTCGAACTTGGAGCTCGATGACCCCATGTCAATCGGTCTTCAAAGCGGGCGAGCCGTTCGAACCGCTACACCGACGACGTCGATTTTCAGCCTCGGTCCTTCCGTGAACACCAATATTTCTCGACCTACAAGCTCGAACGACTTGCCGGATCTGCTCAGGTTGTCGAGGCATAGTAGTGGAGCTTCAACTACGAGTGCGCTTGGACCGGACAAGCCAAGCCCCGAGACATCGACGACGCTGCCTTATATCAAGAGCTCCTTCGCTACGGGGTCTAGCCCAGCTCAGACTGGGTCGCGCTCGTCGTTGCCATCAAACCCGACGCTCTGGAGCCACCCGCCATTTAACAAGAAGGATCTACCCGCAGGACAACCGCAGTCCTCCTGGTCCGGTCTCGTGCCGAAAAAGAAGGTCAGCTTCCACGAGGATCTCGAGTCGTCCCATCCAAGCAGAGGAGGACACAGCAGCAGTAGCGGCAGCGGCATGCCCTCTGTGCTGGAACGTATGGAGACCGGCAGCTCTGTGGAGGACGACTCGCCCGCATCTCGAGAGACTGGCACCACCCAGGCTGTCTGCCATTCCATCGACCCGATGAGTATCGAGATCCCCGAGGGAGACCCCGTGAACTATTCACTGGGAGTGGAGCAGTGCGGCGGCCAAGAAGAGCTCTTTCTCAACCTTTTGGAAAAGTTTACCACGACGTCGGAGGCCATCACGTCGCGCGTGATCGAAGCTCACGGGCGGAACGACTTCGTCACTGCTCGTCGTGAAGCCCATTCGCTGAAGGGGTCATCAGCCTACGTCGCTGCCTTACGTGTGTCCAAGTGCGCCTTCCGCGTTCAAGTGGCGTACGAGCACTTGATGGCCCAGCAGGCCAACGGCGAAGGCTCCGACACGTTAGCCGCCAAGAAGATCGTGGACGACTCGGTGCGGTTGCTCACCAAGGAGCAGCGACTTCTGCGTGGCTACCTCCGACGCAACTTCGCATTCAACACGGAGTCGGAACCCTCGATGACACCTGGCCAGCCATTCGACGACAAAGACAAACCTACCGGCCCATGCTGCGTCATGTGAGGACGATACTAGCTTTTGATGTTTGATGCGTAAGTTTATAAAGACGATGAAACTCCTACGCCACCGAGGCGACGGCTGTGGTGTTCTCCATTTTAGGTTAGCGGACCCTGGGCGAAGACAATGTCGAGACGGCGCATGAGCGACGGGAACGGGGAGAAGATGACGGGACTTTTTGGCGGCACGTCGCTGAGCTTGGGCCACAGCGAAGACAACCAGGACAGCAGCCGACCAAGCGCTCTACGAGTCAAGATCATCTCCATGGGGGAAAGCGGCGTGGGGAAGAGCTGCGTCATCAAGCGCTACTGCGAAGAGAAGTTCGTGAGCAAGTACATCTCGACCATCGGCATCGACTACGGCGTTAAGCCCGTGATGGTCAACGGCGCCGAAGTACGTGTGAACTTCTGGGACCTCTCGGGGCTGCCGGAGTATCTGGAGGTGCGCAACGAGTTCTACAAGGACACCCAGGGAGGGATCCTCATGTTCGACGTGTCTTCGCGGAAAAGTTTTGAGTGCCTCGATAGTTGGCTGCGGGAGGCCGCCAAGTTTGGCGCAGGTAAGTTCCCCTGCATCCTGTGCGGCAACAAAGTCGACCGACCGCGCGTCGTCTCGGAGGACGAAGCGAAGGCGTACGCCCAGTCCAAAGGGTTCGAGTACTTCGAGACATCGGCGTGCACTGGCGTGAGCATCACCGAGGCCTTCCACTCGCTGTTCAGGACAGTAGTCAAGCACGTAACCCGTTGATCTCAATGCCGGCAAAAAGCGGGAGAAAGTGAATTACGTAGTTGGTGAACTGCGGCTAGTAGAGGTAGACGCTGTACGCCGTGGTAACGCAGAACAAACTGTCCTGTTGACATAGTCAGCAAACACAAGCGTAGTGGTCAGCACAGTGGTCACAGGCAAGCTCAAATGAAGCATCCACTCGCGTTGGAGAACGTCTCTGAGGCATAGCAGTCCGTCTCGGCATCCCAGAAGCACCGACACCCCATCCTGTCCAACAACACCGTCTTAATGCCTTCTCCTCCATCCTTCACTGCGCAGTCAATGTCTCACCTCACACCTTCACCCCGCTGCTCTCCAATAACCACTTGGACCACGTACTTGAACCGTGAAAAGTTGCATTCTAACACGCCATCCAGTGAGTTCAACAGCTCATTCCTTGTTTCACGCATTGTTCTCCTCACCTTTGAGCTTCATCTTGACGGCGTCAGCGATCTCCTTGGTCAATACTGCCGCTCTGTCCGACTGGTAGCTCGCATTATCCAGCTTTTCCGCCAGCACTTGTCCGATCACTTGCTTCATCTTGGTCGTCGTAGGTTTGGCCTTCGGGTTGAGCTGCAATGCCCTCGATCCTTCAGGTGGCGCAGGCATCGTTCACGTCGAACAAGAAAATCGCGTCGCTTCAAGATCTATTGCGGGCTTCCCCATTCCGTATAATTATCTTAAGTACGATTAATAACAGCTGTTTCGTTCGGCTTGGATTTGTATGGGAGCGATTCCGCGAACCGCCCGAAATCGGGGATTCACAACAACATCAAGCTGAGACCATCATGGATTTGCTCCCGTGCCTCGTGTGTGACCAGCCTCTGCCTGCAGACCCCACCGCTCGCTGCGTCACCGACTGCTCGCATGAGTTTTGCCTCTCCTGTCTGTGCCGGCAGCTGGCCGCCAACAAGAACCACTGCCCCGCATGCCACGCACAGGTCAAGCGAGTGACGCAGCTGCTCCCACAGACCGAAGACGCCCCCAAGCCGGCCTTCGTGCGCTTCTGCAATGCCGTCTACGCCTTGAACGTCTCCATCTGGGCCGTAGATGACCCCGCTAAAGTCCTAGCCTCGCTGTTCAACTTGTACGTGGTCTGTACCAATCCTTGTTGAAATTCTAGTAACTCAACTTGGATCTCTGCTTGACTTGATGCAGGGAGCACGCGAGGCTCATCCATCAGGGAAAACTGCTCAAGAAAGGGGACGTCTGGCCTGGCTCAGTAGTTCAGCTCTTCGGGACTCAGAAGGGAACGCTGCAGACAACGGCAGCGGGGAATTACTTGTCGTGGCTCAGTCACGAGTGGCTGCAGCGAGCCAAACAGGTCTTGTGTTTTCCATTCAGCATTCTGTACGACTTTTTCCGGTCCCTGTTTGGCAGCGTGGACGAGCAGGGAGGGCAGAGGGGATACGCACAAGTACCTACGGCCGACACGTCCACAGCTTCCAGCTTCCGCGAACCGGGACGGGTGCCAAGTCCAGACCACACTTCGTCGCTGTAAAGAAGGAGCAAGTTGGAAAAGCTCTATGATTCGAGGAGTTCTGTCGTCTACATCCGGTCGTAGCCGACGCTGCCGTGCTCGAGCGCCACCAGCAGCTTCTCCTTGAGAGCCGCACTTGTCGGATAGTCTGGGAGGATCAAGCGACGGTCGCTGCGAAGACAATAGACACGTATGAGTTGTCGGAACACAAGCTACACTTACATGCAAGTCGAAACGTACCAGCTATTGGCCATGGGGCAGAAGTTCGTCTGCATCCGAGTGTCCACATCGATGTACCAGCACGCAGTGTCCTGTATACCAGTCACATTAGTCTCCGCCGGAATAAGGGAGCAGCAGTGACAAGACTTACCGCGTTCATGGAGCGATACTTGGAGTCGAAGCCGAAGACGGGAGGCAGCGGCGAACCAGACCAGAAGGTCAGGAGCTTGGAGCGAGTCTCTTGGTCGAAGCTCTCAGCAACTTCCCAGAAGCGCTGGACAACACCGCTGGACGACGATGCACCGCGCGAATACACAATACTCTTCTTCAGGCTTTCAAAGTCGATCGTGCGCTCACCACGCACCAAGCGTCGTAGTTCCTCCGGGCGGAAAAGCTTCAGGTCCGACCGCACAATCGTATCGGTAAAGCCATCCCGCATCTTTTTGTAGTATACCAGCTCGTTGCCGAAGAAGAACTGCTGGGCACGCAGCAAAACGTACTGCGCCTTGTTGGCGTTCGTCACTTCGACGTTGCCCATTCCTTCCTGCAGCTCCAGCTCCATGCTCACTGTCGTCGGTGGACTCGATGGGGAAGGTGAAACTCCATCAGTTGACTCCTCGTGCTGCTCCTTCTGTTTAACGGCAGAATTTGCGCTTGCTTCTTCGTCGATAACCACAACTTCCGTCGTGTATTCAAACCGCATATCCAACGGCTCTGCGTCCAAGTCGTGGTCCAACACGAACTGCAGGCTGCGCTTGAACACTTCGCTGTTTTCACAGTAGTCTTCCCACGTTAACGAGCCATCTCGCATCATGAACTTCCAGAACACCAACGGAAAGTCCGCAGCAAGTGGCTGGTGGTTGCGAATCGCCAGGCCCATCAAGCGACCAATGCAGAGGTACACCTTCTTGAGCGCTTCCACCTCGCTGGGGTCCACAAGGAGATCCTTCTGCGTGAGACTCAAGCTCTCCTCGCTGCGCTTGGCGTCAATGACCTGCTTGGCGACATACACAGCCCGCGGTGCGATGCCAAGCACGCCGCGTCTCTGCTTCTCCACGAAGTCGAACAGTGGAAAGAGCTCGGCGAAGCCACCGCTTCGGGTTGGTCGATTCTGCTTGGAGCGGCCGTTCTCAGTCCGTTTCTTGTTGGAGTTTCCATTGGGTGGGCTTTGTGAACGAGCAAGTTGAAGCCATTGTGCCCCAATCTCGAGAACGTGAGGGGCTGGCTTGGCAGAAGCCTGCGCTTGCGCGCTTCCAGTTGACCCCGGGCTGAAGAAGCACTTTTGCACGATCTGGAAAAACTCGCGCGTGACGCCCACACCGACACCCGGTTCATTTACAAGCGTGATGTTCACCTCTCCTTTCAGGTTGTTCGCCGAGGTACTGAGAATTTGTTGCAAGATGAAGTCCACGTAGTTCGCTTCAGAAGCGCGACTGATGGAGACAGACACCGATCCGTTGCGCTCCTCAGCCAGCATGGCCAGATAGTCCACTTTGTGCTCAAGACGAATGAGTCCTGGGATTGTCGCGAAGGAGTACAAGTCCATGCCCAACACCTTGGGGTCCGAACGAATCAGCACATCCACACTGTCCTGTAGCGGGATCGCCTTTTCGATGAACGAGGTTGGAATCGGGAACGCAGCAGCAATTGTATGCAGAAGATGCGTCTGCTCCGCAACGAACGTCTTGATACGCTTCTTGTTGGCTTCTTGCTTGACGAATCGATTCATGATCTAGGAAGTAAAATCACACCAAAGTATGTCAGCATCAACGCGTAATTTCCTTTGCAGACATATTACAACTTACCCCAAAGAGCTTCGTCAGAGTCGCATCTTCGTCGGACACAATGGCGGACTCCAGTTGCTCGAAGACTTGCAAGAGGTGAAGTAGCAGCGAGAAACGTTGTGGCGTCGCGATGGCGTCATCCAAGCTGCCTAACGCAGCGGTCACCAGACCCCACAGCAGTTTGACGGGCTTGATAGCACGCTGGAAACTTTCTGCGACTCCTGGAGCATTCGTGTTCTCTTCCTCGCGGATCGTTCGAGCATACGGCACGAAAAACTGGAGAAAGAGCTCGAACAGAGAGATCAAAAGGTGGAACTCGATCTCTTCGTCGTAGCTCTCGTCATCCTCAATGTCCGTGCGGTCAAAGATGCAGAAAGCGAGCTTCGATCCTGTAAAGGAAAAATGTAGGAGGATTATGTCAGGTTAGCAACGATCTATAACACACACAGAACACCAGGACCAACCTGAACGATAGAGCATCTCGGTGATACGCTCAAAGAACTGCAGCTGACCGCATTCCTCCATAACGGGTCTCTCGTCCGCGCCAAGTGGGGATCCGCTTGCGTATGGAGTGAGAAGATGCATGAGGATCAGAGTCCACACTTTCACACGCTTCGAAAGGCTGTTGTAAGAGAGCATCCCGCTCAAAATCAGTTTGAACGCCTCGTGAGAGAGTGCAACCGCGTCCTGTGCACTTGCAGGCACACGTCTCTTCTCTTCCTCGTCAGCTTGGCCAGGTGGGTTTGCTTGTTGCATCTCAGTTGGTTTCTTGTCGAGAGCTTGGCGCCACAGTGACTGGTACTCCTTAGCGTTCTTTACGGAGAGCGGGTAGACTGAAGCCGCGGTATACATCAAGCCGTCCATATAGACGGCCTTTTCCTTCTGCGTATCTGGCATCCGAGCGATCTGAAAAGCAGTGCACAACAAGACCATTACGTTAATCACACTTTTTTTTTTAAAGAAATGAACGACAATCTCACGGCCCATACCTCATTCAAGATCGAGACGAGGCCCACTTCCGCGAGCACAAGCGTCTTGATATACAGGCCTCTCAGTCCTTCATCTCCTTTGCGCGAGAAGATGGAGCCAATTCCTAACAAAGTTTTACCCAAAAGTCAGTAATGTCCAAAATTTCTTAGAGAACCAGCCGATGTAAGTACCTGAGGACTTGGACAACTCCATCACTGTCTGCGTCACGTGAAAAGCCTCCACCGCGCGATCCGGACGAGATCTGGTAAACGTTTGCTTGTCTGAAAGAAAGAAAAACAAACTCCTTCCTGTCAATTCCAGCATATCAGCAACAAAACATCCAATTAACGCACCAGCTTCGCTCTGCACTTCAACTGCATCTGCATCTGCCTTCTCCTTCTCCTCCTGGTCCACATTTTCTTCTCCCTCCTTGGCCTTCTTCTTCCTGGCGTTCCGTCCTCTGCCTTTTCCCTTCCTGCCACCTTCCACCTCTGGCCGCGGCGGCTCGCAGAACAGGAATGATCTGGCCTGGAACGCATTCATCTCCACCACGTGTAGCACCGAGAGATCCACGGCGTTGCGTGCACTGAAATCCACTTCCAGCTCGTCCGCGTGCTCGCGCAGCATACGCAGCGCCTTCCAGTTAGCCAACCCGCCAGCCACGTGCACAAGAGAGTGCACTTTGTCCGGCTTGGCGGCCAGCACCTGGGCCAGCTGGCCCTGCTGCTTGGCGTACTGTAGAAGCTGCAGCAGGATCTGCAGGGCCACGTCGTTCTGCTCGTCCGTGCGGCCATTGGCCACAGTGAACAGCAGACAAACTGTAAGGGCGTTGACGGGGCCAAATGCCTTGAGAAGGTTAACCTTCTTATGGCTCTTGTCCAGCAACGTGGCGACCAGCTCGGGCTGCAGGGCCATGCAGGCCGCTATCAGGGGCGTGAGGCCCACGCGGTTGGCCGCGCGGTTGCTGCTGGCGACATTAGCGCTGGCTTGGTGCGTTGCCAGCAGCTCTGACGTCATGGACAGGCGACCGAAGCGGCATGCCTCCACTAGGGGTACGTCCCCATGCGGAGAGCGGCGATTCACGTCCAGCTCAGGGTTGGCTTGAAGGAGCGCGGAGAAGACAGCCAAGTCGTCGTGGCGAATGGCGGCAACGAGCTGCGTGGTGGGCGATGGAGCGGCCACAGAGCTGTCCTCGATGCTGGCGCTGGGCTTGCTACGGCGAGGGCGCGCGGGGCGGCGGCGACCGCGCGCGGAAGGAGTGCCGGAGGACATGGAGAGTGCTTCTTGGCTCGGCAATGCTCGATATACAATTGTTTTTAAAAATATTTTTTAAATAATTGTTTTGTTTTTCTTAAAAAGCAGTAAGTTGTTTTCGGCGCTTTAAGAGACGATGCCGCACTGCTGGCACACGGAGATCGAAAAAGTTCATCCCCTCTTGCAGACATTTGCTGCTTGTGTCCTACATATTCTGCTTGCGGACTCTCAACTCACGTATGGGGAGGGTTTGTAATTGATGCATGGTTTCTTCACGGATCTTCACGTTGGTTTGGTGAAATCTGCGTTACACATTTCCTTGCACCTACACTTCAGACCATGTTGCATGGTCCGACGTGGCGCACCGCATCGTCCTTGCGGCGAGAAGACTATCCAGCACACGCCATCGTTTGCCTCCACAATGCCCTCAACCCACCGCTTGACTGCCGCTTGCCCGCATCAGACTCGCTCATCGTCCTCGCAGCCACCACGGCACCGAGTCAGTTCAACCTCCGAACACCACACTCGCGTACAGTCCTGCTTTCCTTATATATACATCTCCTATTAATCTAATTCCACAGGTTTCCAATCAAATCTAGCAAAACATATTCATTTTTCCAATCCGCTCTCAAAACCGCTCCAATTGCCCCGTCTTTCGCCCCCATCGCTCGATACTGTACAGTGCATCAAGTCTCCGACCGTCTCTTAGTCACTCCTCTTCCGCCCTCCTCGCTGCCATGCCCTCCGTCGCCCAAGACGACGGCGTCGTGACGCTTGACGCCGTGGTGGCCGACCCGCACCTTCACGCGCTCTTCCTGCAGCACCTCTCCTCCACAGACCCGAAGGGCTTCGCGCGGCTGCTCTTCCTCGTGAGCGTCGAGGAGTTCAAGCACGTGCTGGCCTCCTCCTCTTCCTCCTCTGACCCGGCCTCCGACCAGCCCTCTGATAACCAGGACGGCCCGCGCCTCACGTACGCCAGCAAGATCATCGCCAAGTTCATGAGCCCCGACGCCTTCCTAGACATCGCGAGCGACAACCTGCAGATTCTCAACAAGTCGGTGGCCAGCTTCGGCCGCCTGCTCAAAAACGACCTCATGCTGTACTCAGGGCTGGCGGCCAAGAGCGACCTGTTCCAGGACGCCGAGCTGGCCGTCAAGCGGGCATTGCAGCCGAGTTTCCGCCAATTTGCAGTCTCGGCCGAGTTCAAGGCGCTGCTGGCCAGCTCCAGGCTCACCTACGTGGACGTGGATGTGTCAGAAGAGGTCGCAGACGACCCGCAGTTGCTACAGGACGAGGCCAAGTCGCCCGTGTCGGTGGCCTCGTCGCCCTCGTCATTGGCCAGCACGCCGAGAAGGAGACTCCGCCGGGCCACGACGTTCCTGACGCTGGAGCGCGTGCTGGCCAATCGCCGCCTGTGCAGCGTCTTCTGGGTGTTTCTGTTCAAGGAGCGCACACACGAGCAGCTGAGTCTGTGGATGGACTTCCGCTACCAACTGTTGCCAGTGCTGGAGGATTTTATCCGCGCGGCTCAGGACGACTCGGACGACGAAGATGAGAAGCAACAAGAAGACGAACAGCAGAATGAGTTGGATGATGAAAAGCAGCTTGGAGAGCTCATCGAGCAGTTGCTGGCTGTGGGAAGCCGCATCGCGAGTAAGTACCTGAATGTGAACGCGAGCACGCGCGTGACGTTCGTTGGCGAGGCCGAGCAAGAGCTGCTGCGCGACTACGAACTGCGCGTGGCCTGCTGTCTTGACGCGGGGAGTTTTTCGCTCGCAGACGCTGAAGTGCTACTCCGAACGGTGGAGCGCATCCAGACGGTCATTGAGGCCGATCTCAAGGTCAACCACTTCGTGCGCTTCATGGGCAGCGACTCGTTCAAGTCGCTCGTGGTATCATACCAGAGCCGGTTGCTCAGTCCGTCCGGCTCATCGAGCGCAGTGACGTCTGCTGGATGCGATGGCTCCAGTACTGCGTCCGATAGCAGCATCACGACACTTCAGGAGTTGTTTCAGTGCATGAACGTGGCCTCACATCAACCTCAACGGGTACGGAGTAAATCCTTTACGCTGCGGGAACTCTTCCAAGCACAGCTTCGCGGCGAGCCACAGAGCAAATCGCTCATCAGCTCCGTGATGAGCTTCCGCCTTGATGTCAACGACCGATCACACCCGGAACTTATCAAGGAAGTGCTGCACACACTGGCCGACCCCAACAACCACAGCGAGAGCAGCAGCGATCTGTACCATCATCACGCGATTCCAGACCACGTTGAGGCGTTCTTCCGGCCTGCAGGGGCAGACGTTGTGCGCTCCACAACCCGGCCAGAACCTTCGCTTTTCCACATGACGATCGGAAACGCAGAGAAGGCATTCTACGGCGCATGCCTCACACGATACGTACCGTTGAACGACTCGAGCAAGTTGGGCCCGTTGGAGCAAGTGCTGCAGGAGACTGAGGGGCTGGAAGTATACGTTCCAGCGGGGCTGTGCATCATCAGCCGGTATCCGATCCTTGACACGCTCAAGTTGCGCTTAGACGCGCTGCACGCGGAAATGCAAAACGACGACGAGTACCTCTCTGACGTGAACTGGTTGCCCTCTGCGGCTCAAATGGCAGGTTTGCTCAGCCCATTTGACTTCGCCGCAGCTACGGCCTCGCAAGACGACGTCACGTCGCTCTCAGCTCTGGATAAGTACGTGGACTTCAGCATGGAGGAGCTGTTCAGCTGTCTGTCGGTCGAGCACGTGGTCACTTTGGTCACGAGCATGCTCTTGGAGAGGCAGATCGTGCTCGTGAGCTCTCGGTATTCGGTGCTCACGTCTGTGGGCGAAACGCTCAAGAGTTTGATCGCTCCATTGGAGTGGAGCCACGTGTTTGCTCCCATCCTACCCAAGAGTATGCTCGAGTGCTTGCAGTGCCCCACCCCGTATCTGTTCGGCGTTCATTCAAGTTATCGCGTTGAGTTGCGCGAAATGCTCCAGCGCGAAGGCTGCGGCGATGGGATTGTCGTGGTGGACCTGGACGCCGATACCATGAGCTCGCCAGGTCGGCCCCAGCTCCCCGAGTCCATCCATAAGCCGCTGATCTCGCGTCTCCTCCAGCTCCTCAAGCCCAAGGTTTTCTTCAGCGACTTCGTGCCGATGCTCAACAGCAAGACGGACGCTTCTTCAGCGCGCGGCTTCCCGCAACGCCACGTGCGTACGTGCTTCCGGGAGGCTTTGGCGACTCTGCTACGCACAGTTGAAGAGTTCCGCTTCGTGCTGTCGGACGACTTCGACTATGTGGTGGTTTTCGACCGGATCGCGTTCCTCCGCCGCCTGCCTCCGCGAGAGCAGTCCTTCTACCGCAGCTTCCTGGAAACACAGGTCTTCTCGCATGAGATCGCCTCGGTTGATATTTAAGCAGGTACGGGGAGTGTTGAAGAACGAAACGTGCAAAAAAGTAGATTGGCTAGTACATTTGCCTTGGTATCCTTACATGATTCCGCACGGCCCATTAGTCCGATCCTGTGCCGAGCTGGACGCCCGCAGAGCTGCTGCTGAGGACGCACTGCCGCTTCTGGTGAGGTCGCGGAACTCGAAGTTGCGGCGCAGATACCCGCGCAAGTGGCGGTGCTCCTTCTTGAGCATCGTCATCGAGTCGTCCAGCGCCTTCTTGACCGCGAGCATCGCGGCCGCCTCAGCCAGTGCAGTGGGTTGCTGGTCTCCGACTTCTGCTTGAAATTGTTGGAGCTGTTCACAGGCAATTTGGACGCGGAACGCAGCCTTGGAGACGCGAATCGCCGCCACGTACGCCGAGGAGCCCTTGAGTGAGTGAGACTCCCGTCGAGTCACGACGATGTCGCCCTGTTCGTACGCGGCCACAATGCGCGCCATGATGGCTTCACAGCTCACCGTGAACTTCTCCAGCAAGCTCAAGAAGAGCTCTTCATGGCCGCCGCACTGCTGCACGCCTAGCGAGTAGTCCACGGGATCTCCTTCGGGGATGACAACGCTGTTTGGGTCCATGGTAACACGCAGCGCTGCGTCGCTCTCGGTCGTAGCACTCGCGCGGTCAACACTGGGAGGACCTCGGGCGCTGCTTCTGGCCACGGGGCTGCTGATATTCAGACGCTCCAGCATTTCTGCAATCGGGTCACCCGACGCGCGTTCATCCGAGCTTTGCTCCGAGTCGTACCGCTGCAAGCTTAGAGGCGCATTGTCGTCCCGACCTCCATCCGTCACTGCTCTGGAGCGGCCACTCATGCCCTCCGAAGTAGGCGACAGAGGTTGCTGGGAAGACGTCGACGGTGGCGCGGAGTCCTTCTTGCTGCCCATGAACGGCGGGTGACTCCACAGTGTTGGGTTACTGTGAGATGACACGTGATCTGCTGTCTCTGCGCCTTCGAGGATCTTGTCCTTCATATTGGGCAACGTGGCCGACGTCTTGTTGATCTGCTTCCAGTCCGGAATGTCCACGATTGCTCTGCCCGTATCGCGTTGAAGAGTCAAAAGGCCACTTGAGCGCGTACTGTTCCCCACCGAAGAACCGAGACTGAAGATGGACGTCGAGGGCAGTGCCGTGCGGACAGTATGGCCCACCTGGCGTCGGATCGCCATCGGGTCGTCCAGCTCCAAGTTCGAGATCGCACGCGCAAGGTCAAGTTGCTGCATATGACGCGAGGCGGGGGCGAGTCTGGATCCCGATTCCGACGGCGCGTTGAGCAAGTCTCCATCGTCCGCTTCACTGTCAAACGACGGCCGCGGAGTCGGCGACGCACTTGGATACGACGTCGGCACAAGATCCAGCTCGTCACCTCCACGATCCTTCGGCGACGCTGGAGACACTGACACGGGAAGTGGTGGAGGCGCAGCACTGGAACCTTCAGAACTAACGGGCGGGTAATCATCCGAGCCAGCGACCGATGCACTTGACGTCCTGGGGCCGAGGTAGCGAATTCGCATCCACTGCCGAATGGCCTTGAGCAAGCTGTTCTTCGAGATGGGCTTGACCATGAACTCGTCCATGCCTGATCCCAAGCACTTTTGCCGGTCGCCGCTCATAGCATAGGCCGTCAGTCCTAGGATAGGAATCCGTGGTAGGTCGTTGTCGCGCTCAAACTGGCGAATCGCCTTGGTCGCTGTGTACCCGTCCATGACGGGCATTTCACAGTCCATAAAGATGAGATCGAACTTGGTGGAGTTGTCGGTGTAAGCCTTGACGGCGTCCCGCCCATTCACTTCCCACTGCAAGAAATGGTCCGCTTCCTGCAGGAAGCACTTCACCACTTCCCAGTTGAATTCATTGTCTTCAGCCACCAAGATTCTTGCCTGCCGTGGGATCACAACCTTCGCGTTGTTGGCAGCATTTACCGCCGATGCGCTTGTCGCGCTGTCGTTTGAGTTCACGTTCGACGCGTCCAGACTAGGAGCAGCACTGGGCGCGTCCGTCAGCAAGTCATTCGCCGCGTAGAATAAACCCTTGGCATCGATATCATCCAGCAATCGAACCACCACCGTGAAGTAGAAGTTGCTGCCGACGTCTAGCTCACTATCGACGCCAATCTGACCATCCATGAGCTCGGCAAGCTGCTTGCAAATAGCAAGCCCCAAGCCCGAGCCTGTTGGGTTGTTCTGTCGGGTACGCTCCAGCTTCGTAAATAGAGAGAAGAGCCGCATCTTCTCCTCTGCATCCATGCCAATTCCGGTGTCAATGACTTGGAACAGCAACTTCTTGAAAGCTTTCGGAAGCTCGGGGGTGTACACCACACTGCAAGTGACCGTGATCGAGCCTTCGTTCGTGAACTTGATAGCATTCGACAGCAAATTCAACAACACTTGGCGCAGACGCACAACATCGCCGATCGCAACCTTAGGCACGTTATCGTCACACTTGAGCTCTAGCTTCAAGCCACGTTCATGGGCCTTGAACTTGAAGATCTCGATTGAGTAGTCCAGTAGCTCGTGCATCTGGAAAGGCGCCGCCGAGATCTCGAGATGCCCAGCCTCGATTTTCGACAAGTCCAAGATGTCGTTGATCAGGTTCAGAAGAAGCGATCCCGACACGTACGCCATGTGGACGTATCTCTCCGGTGCTTTGTCAAGAGTTTGTTCCTTCAGCAGCTCCAGCATACCGAGCACGCCATTCAGCGGAGTTCGCAGCTCGTGACTGAACGACGCCAAGAAGTTCACCTTCGCAGCCTCCATGTGTTTCCTGGCTGTGTAGTCCTGGCCGACGCCAATCACACCACGAATGTTTCCGTGCATGTCCTTCTTACTCGAGGCGTTCACAAGGAGCAACAGGAACACGCCACGCTTCGTCGTCATTGGAAGCTCCATCTCACCGACGTCAATACCGATCAACGCTTGGTTCAGTAGCTGACGCACTTGTTGCCTACTCTCTGGGATAATAAAGGTGTGTACCAACGACAAACCAAGGACAGTTGACTTGTGATAGCCTGTGATCTCCTCGATCTTTTGGTTCCACTCGTTGATACACCCGTTCGTGTCAATGCCAAAGATTGGAGCGTTCGCAGTGTCAATCAGTCGGAAATACTCGTGCTCTTGAGCGATACGGTCCGTGATGTCCTGGCCGATACCGACAACGCCAACGATACTGCCATTTGAATCGTACCGTGGGGTTGCGTTCAGCAGAATCTCAATTCTCGTGCCTGGACGGGTGATCAATGGGAACTCGAAGTTCGCCGTTTCCTCTCCAGTGAGAGCTTTCGATAACACTTCAGCCACGATCGGTCGGAACTCAGGGGAGATAAACGTCTCCACCAGGTTCTCCCCCATCACCTCATCGATGGCGTAGTTCGTGATTTGAGCAGCCTTCCTGTTCCAGATATTGACGCACATGTTGGCGTCTACTCCGAAAATCGGAGCATTGGCCGTGTCAATGAGACGGCTGTACTCTTGTTCCTGTGCAATACGCTCCGTGATATCCTGGCCAATACCAACCATTCCCTTGACTTCACCATGCTCATTGTAACGAGGAGTAGCGTTCAGCAAAATCTCCACTCGACGACCAGCCTTCGTAATCAGTGGGAACTCGAAATTGGCTGTCTCCACGCCCTTGAAGGCCTTCTCCAGCACACTGCGCACAGGAACCTTGTACTCCGTGGAAATGAACTCAGCCACCAGGTCTTTGCCCAACACATCCTCGTTCGTGTACTGCATGATATCCGCGGCCTTCCGGTTCCAAATGTTCACGCATCCGTTCGAGTCAACACCAAAGATCGGAGCGTTCGCCGTATCAATCAATCGACTGTACTCCTGCTCTTGCGCAATGCGGTCCGTAATATCCTGGCCAATACCCACCATACCAATCACGTCCCCATGCTCATTAAACCGAGATGTAGCATTCAACAAGATCTCCACACGGCGGCCAGCTTTCGTCATGAGTGGGAACTCGAAGTTGGCTGTTTCCACGCCCTCAAGCGCTTTCGATAGCACGAGACCAACTGCTTCGCGATAGTCCTCCGTGATGAACTTCTCCACCATGTTTTCGCCCATCACGGCGTTTGGCGTATACTGGGTAATCTCGGCCGCTTTCTTGTTCCAGATGTTCACGAGGCCGTTCACGTCAACTCCAAAGATCGGAGCGTTGGCCGAATCAATCAGTCTCGCGTACTCTTGCTCTTGGGCGATTCGGTCGGTGATATCCTGACCAATGCCCACAACGCCGACGATTTGTCCGTGCTGATCGAAGCGAGCCGTCGCATTCAACAGGATATTCAACTTGCGGCCGGTCTTGGTGATCACCGGAACCTCGAAGCTGGCCGTCTCAGTGCCTCGCAAAGCATTTGACATGATTTCGTATACGATGGTCTGGTACTCTGGGGCGATGAAGGTTTCCACGTACTTCTCCCCGCGAACTTCGTCGATGGTGTAGCTGGTGATCTGTGCAGCCTTGTTGTTCAGGATATTCACGCACATGTTGGCATCCACACCAAAGATCGGGGCGTTGGCAGTGTCGATGAGTCGACTGTACTCTTGTTCCTGGGCGATACGATCCGTAATGTCCTGGCCAATGCCGACCATGCCCATGACTTCGCCCTGTTCGTTATACCGAGGCGTCGCATTCAGCAGAATCTCAACTCGCCGACCAGCCTTCGTGATCAACGGGAATTCGAAGTTGGCTGTCTCCACGCCCTCGAATGCCTTCTCCAAGACGCAACGCACAGGCACACGGTACTCTTCCGAGATAAACTTCGCCACGAGATCCTCTCCTAGGACGTCTTCCGTGGTGTACTGCATAATCTCGGCAGCCTTCCGGTTCCAAATGTTCACCAAGCCATTCGAGTCGACGCCGAAAATTGGAGCGTTTGCTGTGTCGATCAGACGCATGTACTCCTTCTCCTGCGCAATTCGATCCGTAATGTCCTGTCCAATGCCCACCATCCCGATCACTTCTCCATGTTCGTTGTTTCTCGGCGTCGCATTCAGCAGAATCTCCACACGCCGTCCTGCTTTCGTCATCAATGGGAACTCGAAATTGGCCGTTTCCACACCTTCAAGTGCCTTGGACAGCACGAGTCCAACCGCTTCGCGGTAATCTTCCGTGATGAACTTCTCCACCAAGTTTTCTCCCATCACATCCGTCGGCGTGTACTGAGTAATTTCAGCCGCCTTTTTGTTCCAGATATTCACGCGTCCATTGGCATCGACGCCAAAAATCGGAGCGTTAGCCGAGTCGATCAGCCTGGCATATTCCTCTTCCTGAGCGATGCGGTCGGTGATGTCCTGGCCAATGCCGACAACGCCCACAATGTGTCCGTGCTGGTCAAAGCGAGCTGTTGCGTTCAACAGAATGTTGAGCTTTCGGCCATTCTTCGTGACCACTGGCACCTCGAAGCTTGCCGTCTCATCTCCATGCAGTGCCTTGGACATGATATCATACACCATCTTTTGATACTCTGGAGCGATGAAGGTCTCCACGTACTTCTCCCCGAAAACTTCCTCAAGCGCAAAATTCGTGATTTGTGCCGCCTTGTTGTTCAGAATGTTCACGCACATGTTGACGTCGACACCGAAGATTGGAGCGTTCGCCGTATCAATCAAACGACTGTACTCCTGCTCCTGAGCAATGCGGTCCGTGATATCCTGGCCGATGCCAACCATTCCCATGACCTCGCCCTGTTCATTGAAGCGCGGCGTAGCGTTCAGCAGGATTTCCACACGTCTGCCTGCCTTCGTGATTAAAGGAAACTCGAAGTTTGCGGCTTCCACGCCTTCGAAGGCCTTCTCCAACACGCTACGGACAGGACGCTTGTACTCTTCCGAAATGAACTCGGCAACGAGGTCCTTTCCGAGCACATCCTCATTCGTGTACTGCATAATATCTGCAGCCTTTCGGTTCCAGATGTTAACGAGGCCGTCGGAATCTACGCCGAAGATCGGAGCGTTTGCAGTATCGATGAGACGCATGTATTCCTTCTCCTGTGCAATGCGATCCGTGATATCCTGGCCAATTCCAACCATACCCATGACTTCGCCTTGCTCATTGTAGCGTGGGGTAGCATTCAACAAAATCTCAACCCGCCGGCCTGACTTGGTGATCAGTGGGAACTCAAAGTTGGCAGTCTCCACGCCTTCAAATGCCTTCTCAAGAACACTGCGAACCGGTTCCTTGTACTCTTCAGAAATGAATTCGGCAACCAGGTCTTTGCCCAAAACGTCCTCGTTCGTGTATTGCGTGATGTTCGCCGCCTTGCGGTTCCAAATGTTGACACGCCCATCAGAGTCCACTCCAAAAATCGGAGCGTTCGCAGTGTCAATCAGCCGCATGTATTCCTGCTCTTGAGCGATGCGATCCGTGATATCTTGGCCAATACCAACCATACCGATGACATCTCCATGCTCGTTGTACCGTGGCGTGGCATTCAACAGGATCTCGACTCGTCGGCCAGCCTTGGTGATTAATGGGAACTCAAAGTTCGCCGTTTCGACGCCATTCAAGGCTTCTGAGAGCACATTACTTACCGCTTCCTGGTAGTCCTTTGTGATAAACTTCTCCACAAGATGCTCGCCCATGACAGCGTCAGTCGGGTACTGCATAATCTCCGCAGCCTTCTTGTTCCAGATGTCCACTCGACCCTCCGAATCCACGCCGAAGATCGGAGCGTTGGCGGTGTCGATCAAGCGGATGAGCTCCTGCTCTTGCGCTATTCGCTCGGTAATATCTTGGCCAATACCCACAACACCAAAGATTTGCCCCAGTTCATCGTACCTAGGCGTGGCATTGAGCAAGATCTCGACTCTTCGTCCCGTTTTGGTAACAAGCGGGAAATCAAAGTTGTTTGTCTGCTCGCCCTGGAGAGCTCTCTGCAGCTCCAACTCGACCGCAGCGCGGTATTCTTCGGCAACAAACCTATTAACCAGGTCTTTCCCCATAACTTCCTCAGCGGAGTATTGTGTAATCTCAGCCGCCTTCAAGTTCCAGATATTCACTAGGCCATCCTGGTCAACACCAAAAATCGGGGCGTTTGCTGAATGGATCAGCCGATTCGTCTCCTTCTCCTGCGCCATCCGCACTGTGATGTCTTGACCAATACCAACGACACCAATTACAGCACCCTTTTCATTATAGCGCGGCGTTGCATTCAGCAGAATCTCGAGACGGCGGCCATCTTTTGTGATGAGTGGGAACTCGAAGTTTGCAGTTTCCTGGCCTTCCAGCGCTTGAGATAGGACCGTCCACACAGCCTCCTGGAAATCCTCCGGAATGAAATTTTCTACCAAGTTCACTCCAAGTACTTCTTCGTTCGGATACTGCGTCGTGTCAGCCGCTTTCCGGTTCCAAATGTTCACACAGCCGTCGGCATCCACTCCGAAGATCGGTGCATTAGCAGTGTCGATCAGCCGAGTGTATTCCTGCTCTTGTGCGCGTCTGTCAGTGATGTCCTGGCCGATGCCTACGACTCCACAGATATTACCGAAATGGTCGTACTTCGGTGTTGCATTCAGCAGAATGTCCAGGCGGCGGCCACTTTTCGTGATCAATGGAAAGTCAAAATTCGCGGTTCCCATTCCTTCCAGCGCCTTCGATAACACCTTCGCAACAGCATCTCGGTAATCCTCGGAGATAAACTTGAACAGCTCTTGGCCCATTGTGTCTTCATTTGAGTAGTCAGTAATCGCAGCGGCCTTCTTGTTCCAGATGATCACTTCGCAATTGCAATCTACACCGAAGATGGGAGCATTTGCCGTGTCGATCAGCCGGCTGTACTCCTTCTCCTGGATGATCCGGTCTGTGATATCCTGTCCGATTCCGACAACACCGACCAGTTTTCCAGTGTGGTCGTATCGCGGTGTAGCATTCAACAGGATCTCCACCTTCCGTCCAGTCTTGGTCACCAGGGGGAACTCGAAGTTCGCTGTCTCGATTCCTTGGAAAGCACTCTGAAACACTGCGGCCACCTCGTCCCGGAAGTCTTCGGAGATCAGCGTGTCTACCAGGTCCACGCCCATGACTTCTTCAGGCGAGTACTCGCTGATCTGCGCTGCTTTTGTGTTGAAGATGACCACTCTTCCTTCCGTGTCCACGCCAAAGATGGGCGCGTTGGCCGTTTCGATGAGTTTTCTGTACTCCATCTCCTTGGTGTTCCTCTCCGTTACGTCTTGTCCGATGGCCACAACGCCCATCACCGACCCGAGCGAGTCGAACCTCGGGGTCAGACAGAGCACGATCTCCACTCTTGAACCTCTGGCCGTCACGAGCGGCAGCTCGAAATCGGCTCCGGGGATGCCCGTGAGCGCCTGGCCGATTTTCTCTGACACGATCTTGCGGAAACTCTCGTCCACGACGGGCAGCAGCGGCTCGCCCACCATGTCGACGCTGGCGTAGCCTGTCATGGAGGCCGTCTTGGAGTTCCAGACAGTGATGTTCCCCTCCTTGTCCAGCTCGATGATGGGCGCGTTGGCCTGCATCATGACGGTGGCGTACTGCTTCTCCTGGATGGCCCACTCCGTCACGTCCTGGCCCACGCCGTACACACCCACGCAGGTCCCATCCTCGGCCAGCAGCGGCGTCATGTTGGTAAGCACCTGCGCGTTGCGGCCCTTGGTGTTGCGCAGCTGCAGACGCAGCTCCAGCTCGGGCCGCCGCTCGGCCATGCAAGCGGCCAGCGTGGCCACCACCTCCAGTTTGCGGGCCGCGCCATACACGAAATCGGATAGCGGGTGGCCCAGCACGCGGCCAGCCTCGAAGCCCGTGATTTCCTCCATGCGAGGGTTCCACAGCGCCACGCGCCCGTCCGCGTGAACGCCAAGGGCCGGCGCGTTGGCGTCGTGCAGCATGCGGAACAATTCCTGCGCGCGCGGCCACACGGCGGCGTCTGTGGTCGGACCGTCTGTGGGGCCGGTTTGGCCAACGTCTGGAGCATCGACTTGGGCGGGCGGCGGCGTGGGCGCGGACGTGCGCCGGCCGCGCTTGCCCGACTTAGAAGGCGCCATTTAGCGGCGGTCGAAAGCGAAAATGAGAGCGATTTGGAACTGGTACGTGCCAGGTTTTAGCCACGGTTATACACACCGACTTTTTCACGACAGGATTTCAGTGGCCTGCAAAGGCAACTTGGACGAAAAGTGTCGAAGTTCGGCCGGAATGACAGCCACACCGAGATGATCCAGGCTGAAATGGCAGAAGATCCACAAATGGGTGTTACTGGCATTGCCGATGACGACCGCAGGAGTCCTCGGCGTCCAAGCCAGCGCCAGCAAGGTCCTGGAGCTACTGCGGCACCAATAGCTGACTCCCAAAGGCTGCCTCGAAGCCTGTAGCCTTTGGCCGGGTAGGTAGTAGGTAGTTTCACGCAAACGTTCAAGTAGCGGTTTGATCGCAACATTTTGCAGACTTCACGACGACGCAGCTGGGAGACACATGCGTGTTGACGATGAGAAGGCGAGTTCACAAATGAACATATTTCTTGCTGAGTAAGGATGAATACCCGACTCGACTCGAGCTGAACAATACAAGAGCAAACCACACGACTCTTAAAACTAAAAACTACCGATCCTTTTCGCATTTCCAACCGCAGCAGCTCCAGAAGGCGAAGTGGTCGTACCAGCTGCACTTCTCGTAGCAAGGCGAAACCCCTTCAACATCCGCGAGGCGGAGTGCGACAAGAACGATCGTGGCAGCAAATACCTTGAGCATCGCGAAGTTAGTTTCTGCAGTGAAGTCAAATTCACAAATGCCGTCTACACAGCAGCACGCGGCAAAGGTCCAATGAACGAAGCTCGAAGTTGCCGTCGTAGCGGACTAACTCCATCGAAAGGCGAGACCACCACCTTGTTGCAGTGGTCAATCGAGCTGCCTTCTATTGGAAGGCAAACTTGGAAGGTAAACTATCTTGCACTGCACTGTAACCCAGTCTCTGGATAAAATTGTAAATGTTCCGAGAGAATCGTGGGTTCTCTCTTCGTGAGAAGTTGTTATTCGGCAACGAGATATTCAACGAGATATTCGGCACTCCTGTCATTCCCGTCTCAGTAGGGACAACTTGATCTCTAACACAACCAGCGAAACGAAGAGATATGTGGTGCTGGAATGAAAGAGCTCGGCTTATCGAGTCCACGTTGATGTTCGGTTGCGAGCGGCACGCGAAGAAGTTATCTACATGCAGGTACGTGTGGCTGGAGGCTTTTAGAGGTTGCCTCGGAACTCAATCGACTTTGGTGGTGCCTCAGCACGAGAAATGAATGAACCATGACCAGCACCACTTCTCGTGCGGAGGATTGGACAGCGACCCGCTCGTGGAAGCCGCCGAGGCCTCCTGTTACAGTAGGCGACCTTCGTCGACAGTGCGCAGCGACGCATTTTCAGCGGCGGGGTGCGCATTGGTAGGATCGAACACAAGAGCAGCGAGCACTAGCGTGGCGGGCAGAAACTTGAACATCGTGGTGGCGGATGGGGAGCTGGGGTTGAACTGCAGGAGGGGATTTGCAAGTGAGCAGCGTCTCCACTGAATGGTGCTTCTCTTGCCGTCGGACGGTATTCGTCCAAAGACCGAAGCTCAGTTGATATTACACGTATAGTAAGCCTGGATCATCGAGAATCAGCATCGCCAAGGTAAATGGAGCAGACAACTATACTACAATCGATTGGAGTGTAAACTCCTCGAAGTCGCTCGCACCCTCTCTATATTATAAGAACTTTTTCAGAAGCAAAGCTGCATATCGATGATTTGGCAACCACCGCAACGAGGTATTCAGCACTCCACCTATCATACTTGACCTCTGGGGAAACCACTCGTGGTGGAATGCAAGATCTCCGCTTCGTTGTCGCATTGATACTCGGTTACGAGCGAAAGCTTCTACAGCGTCGCGCTTATTAACTAACTGCGTACGGTTTGGGATGCCATCCAGCATTGGTTGGTGCCTCAGCACCAGGCCTTATGGAACAGAAACCAGCACTTCAGCTCGTGCTGGGGGCTGGATAGCGACCCACTCGTGGACGCTGCTGAGGCCACCTGCAGCAGCAGGCGGCCGTCGTCGGCAGTGCGTAGCGACGCGGGCGAGGCGATTCCGACGGCGGCGGGGTGAGCGCAGGCAGGGTCGAGTACGACTGCAGCGAGCAGCGCGGCAGTCAGAAGCTTGGCCATCGTGGAAGTGGGGGTGGCAAGGTGAAGGGCTGGAGGACGTGGATTCGCGAGTGAGAAGCGCGGCGACGGCAATGGTGCCGATCAGGCTCTGGATAAAGCTAATTGTAAGTGCACTGCAAGGGAACGCTTTGCTTTCGAGATTACAACTTTGGCGAGCTAACACCCACTGTGGTGGCGAACGACGAGTTGCAGTCTACTACGGTGCGTGTGCGCTATCACTATATACATCGCACCCTCTCAGTATCTCCGCCTTCGCAAGCAAATCGAGAACGTGCTCGTTAGTGGATGGTAGATGGTTCTTCAAGTTCTTCGAAGTAACAGGTAGATACAGAGTCACCGAGATGATCAGCTCAAATAGAACCTCGCTGCCAGGTCTGCCCTCGGCATTCGCAGCCAGACGTCTATCATCCAGATCGTGTGCTGTGCAAGCTACATACCAATGGCAGTTGCGGACCTCGTCGAGCGAGCTAAGCTCGATAGTATTGTTCGTAGATCCTTAGACCATATCGTCGCGTTGATGTTGCAACAGGCGACCGGTGTCGACAGTCCGTTGGTGTCTTGTGACTATCATCACCTCGTTATGTCATGTACAAGGCACGCGATAAGAGAAACAACTAAACGTCGAGCAACGCTCTTTGAGTCCCAGCGTTCTCGCCAGCATTAACAACGGGCTCGCCTCGCCATACTGAAAGCTGCATACGCAAGTCCACTGTATTTTGTCTTCTTGAACAGCAGTCACGTAGAAGCCGGACAGTGATGTTTTGTGCATTTTGATGAGAAAGGCAAGCATGGTTATCAAGTATAAGCGAATCTTCGAGTTTCCTTACCAAGTCCAGGACGGGAAACGTTTGCAGATGAAGGCTTCCCTAGCTGATGTTGCAATGCATGGCTTTGACTGAGAAACGCAAGGCCTTCATCGTTGGTATTTTTTGCTTTGGGCTATGTTCGTGGTTGGTCGATGTGGTTTGCATTCACGAAAGGGGGATGGACTTCCGTGCAGTGCACGAAAGCACTTTAGTACAGCTTTCGGCACTGCACTTAACACTCTAGTACCGAAAGCACACTCTTTCAATGTCCCTGATCAGTGGATCAATGGATCAGGGAACGTTCTCCTGCCATCTCCTGGAAGGTAAATTTCGCACCTGATCAGACCAGGCCTCAGGGAGAATTTGGTACAGCTACCGCGTCCCCTCTCTTCGTAAAAACGTACAAGACACGTGATGGGAGAAACAGCTGAATGAAGGGCGAAGCTCTTTGAATGTCGGGTTATTCGCTAGCGTTAAGAAAGGGTTCACTGAGAGTAGCCGTCGCAGGGTCAATAGTCACTGCACCAGGCCCAGCCGCAGCAGCCATCATACCAGTGGCACTTTTCGTGCAGCAAGTCCGCAGCGTCGCCGTCGACAGCCGAGCCTGACGGTTGAAGCAGTCGCTGGTCTTCAGCTCGCAGGAGGTTCTTCGTCGACGAAACGCCTTCAGCACGCGCGAGGCTGAGTGCGATGAGAACGATCGTGGCAGTGAGTGGCTTGGGCATTGCGAAGTCGAGTGCTGCAGTGAAGAAGAATTCACAAATGCCGTCCACAGAGGCGAAGCCCGAAGCTCGACGTCGTAGAGCGTTGCTTGGAATCCACACCACCATCTTGTTGCAGTGGTCAATGGAGCAGGGGCCATCAATTCACCATCTACTGTACTGTTTCGCTTCAACCAACGCTTTTCGGTGATCGTCATCGTACTTAGTACAGTGGATAAAATTTGTCGCAAAGGATGAGCGAGTTCCGACAAGCTGGGGAGCACGTGGAGGCGCTCGAGACGCGGCTAGCGCTGCTGCAGCGGTCGATTGTGGGGTCCTGCGATAATGTCGTTCTGCAGGAGAACTTTAGCTTCATTTTGGTGCGTCTTCGGTCTCTCACCGCTCAGGATTCGCTTCAAAATCGTTGATAAACCGCTATTCCCGTCTAACTGCAGTATATTGCCGATAACTTTGCCTCTCCAGGATGCAATTAGCGGTGACGTGGACACCATGATGGAGAAGTTCCGGGCGCGTTGCACCATGGTGGATCCCGTGACGAACCAACCTTGGGGTTTGGCTCGAAAATACTGTCAGAAGTGCAGAATGTGGTGCGTCGCTACGACGACGACGTGAAGCTCACGGTGGAAGAAGACGCGCCGTTACGTCTGCAGGTGGAAGCGAAGATCAACGAGCTGTCGAAGGAGGAGGCTGCACGGAGGCAGCAGGAAGCTGCAAGAGAGAGAGAGGCGCAGGAGGCCCAGCGGGCTGCGGAGCTAGCTCGACAACAGGAGCAGGAGAGGCTTCAGCAGGAAGCTCGACAGCGGGAAGCGAAGCGGCTGCGTGAAGAACAGCGGCGCGTTGAGGCACTAGCGGTGGCTGCACAGAAGAAACGAGAGCTGCGTGAGAAGGAGCGCGCGGAGGAGAAGCGACAGCGACAGTTGGAGGATCAAGAGCGGGAACGCTTGAATGCGTCGATCCCGCACGGCAAAGAGGGGCTTGAAATGGCCATTGGAATGCTGAAGGAAAGCACAGGCAGTGAGGTACGTATTGGAGGTGTAAAGTGGAGGGGAGCGAGCTGTGTGTTGACTGCTGTATCGTGTGTAGGCGCTGTTTCGCCAGTCCCTGCAGAAGCTTCTGGCTGTGGTGAGCAACATCTGCTCGTCGCCAGAGAACGCCGCGTTTCGTCATATCCCCAAGGACAACGTTCACTTCCACGCTGACCTGGGGCAATACGCCGGTGGCCATCAATGTATTCTTGCATTGGGGTTCAAAGAGCTTCAGCAAGGAGATGAGAACCAGCCTAGAACTGTCTTCGTACTCGAGGTAGGCTGGCATGAAGCTCATGGGTTCTTTTCACTGTCGACTAACGTGGTTGTGCTGCTCTTTGTCCCTTCTACAGGAACCGGATCTGGCTGAAGATTTAGACGCCTGGAGCAACTGGTTCGACGAGCTCAAGGAGATGCAGAGCTTCGTCGAATCCAAACTGTGAATGCAGAACCTTCACAGCAGAAAAGCAATGATTGCTATCAAAATCTTGTGTATGTTTCTAGATGCACTGAATATCGTTGTGCAACTCCTTCCGCACCAGTTCAACGATCGCCGGATGAGTTACTTTGGCCATTACGGTGGCAAATTCCTCGGGTGAGAGGCTGTCACGACCATCAGAATTGAAAGCCTCCAGCTCATCCAAGAAAGCGCCAAGACGTGGCTGGACATGTCTGGTTATGAGCTTCATGGTGAACGCAAGCCCTGCCGACGACACTTTCCCCGACCCGACAGTGTCCAAGTGCTGAAAGAAGCGCGCCACGTCCGCACTGCTGAGAGTTGCTGTACTCTCCACAACGTGGTGCTTCTCCCCGTTAAAAGCTGGGTCAATTTCTCGTTTATCACGTTCCTTAGCCGCGACGGCGATCATCAGCTGTTCCTGCTCTCGTGAATACTTCTCGATCTCCTCGACGCGAGTGCCCACGACGGTGCAGTCCCGGTAACTTTTGGCCTGATCAGCAGCCAGTTTCTCGTCCCTCATGACTGCAGTAGCCGTGGCAATGGAACTCACCGGAGTTTCACTCAACAAGGCAGCAGTGAGCGGGAAGAGAGCGCTACCTTGGGCGATACTGATCTCCATATGCAGCATGGTGAACCAAAGGAAGGCGTCGTCGTCCCCTGCGACGTTCATGAACACGACGGTACGCATCAAGGCGCCGCTAGTTGTCACAACGAGCTTGATGCCATTCACGCAGTCGTCGTCGCTGAATAACTCGACTTCACAGTCCCGCAAAGCCACTTCCGCCAGTGTTTCACCTTTGGAAGTGTGGAGATCCTCAACACGGAACAGGCCGTTCGCTAGGCGGCATTTGTGAAGAACCCAGTCGTCCGCAGCCCGGAACTTGACTCGAAGCGCGCCTTCCTTGACCGCTGGAGCTCGGAAGAGCAAGCGCTTGGCCTGCTTGTAGCAGCCTTTCTTTTGGCGAAGCGTGTGCCAAATGGTGTCAACCGAGTCATGCATCATGCCAAACTGCGAGATGCCTACGAGCACGCTTCCTCTTGGGATGATCGGTGACTGGATTGGCTCGGTCGTTGCTGGCGGGGAGTCGATGGGCGTTGAGGAGCAGGAAGACGGCGGCGTGGGGCTGGAAGTTGCCATAGTTAACATACTAACGCGCCTTACGAACGCGGCCATCGACACGCGTCTTGGTGATCGAGGAGCTGCAGCTTCATGACTCAAGACGAAGATGCGCTTCTTGTGCTTTTCAAGGACGACACCAGCTTTTGCCTCCGATGCAACGTCGAGAGCGTACACGATGCTGTGGCGCAGCAACGCCTGGATGTCATCGTGGAAGATTCGCTGGTAACGGGATCGTTCAACCGCTGCTGCTGCTCCTCGGATCAACACCATCAAGCGTCGAGCTTCCTCTGCACTTCCTGGAGCGAACGAGACTTCGCAGCCGAGACTTCGTACCGTGAACGCGTTTGCCTTTTCTAGCAGAGGACTGACACGGCATGTAGGAACGAGCTGCACCTCGAAGATGGAGCCTAGCTTGCGCTCGCTCTTCTTCACTCGAAGCATCCCGTTGTCCAGCTCGACGTAGTGCTGTTTCCACGGCCCTCCAGGCTTCGGTTGGGCCTCCACAAAGCTCTGGAGCTGGTACGGGTTGACTTCCTGCGCTCCAGGCTGCTTTCGCGGACCCCCTGCACCATTATGACGGTACTTGAGCGCGATAATACGCAGACGAATGGCGAGGATCCAGTGCGTTCGTATCTGCTCCGTCGGTGCTGCCAGCAGGATGTAGGCCTGGCCGGTAGTCACGATAAAGGGGTAAAAGGCCGCCACATTGGAGCCTTTCGGCCGCACTTGGTTATACTTGAGGCTCGCGTCGGCGTTGCCCATTTGATTCCGGTCCTCTTCTTCTCGGCGCATCTTCTCGATCTGCTTGATCCGTTTGAGCGTCTGTGGCGTTGGATCAACTGGGATGGAGCATGACGCGAGAACCGAGAGCTTTCGCAAGTAAGTCGTGCTTTCCTGTCCTGCGAAACTCGTCGCCGTGAGGGCGAACTGCTTCATCGTCTTCGTTTTGTGGTCCGATTGCTTGCAAAAGCGCAGCGTGGAGTGGCCAAGTTCCACGTATCGCGGTTTCCATCGATACTTGGTGCGTAACACAAACCGCTTGACTTGCTGGCTCGCTGGCAGCTCTTTACGGAGCATCAGAGAGCCTTTCAGCATTGTCGACAGCGCATCGAGACGCTCAGTTAGGTGACGGAACCACAGATCAGCCTCGTCTTGGGTATCGGCGATATACACGTCCGTGGTCTTGTCGGTCGTCAAGCAGATGGAGTTCAGTGGTGCACGAGCGTTCAGTTCCAGGTAATGATGCACTCGAGTCGTATCGGTCAGGAAATACGTGTCATCAATCTTCGCCGCGAAAGTCGGCCGCGGATCGGTGAGGTAGTAGTCCAGCCGCGAGTCGGAAAGCACAACGAAGGTGCGTCTGCGTTTGGCATTATCCCGCGTACCGTTTTGCACCTGCAAGTAGCCGCAAAGCACGCCACGAATGTAGTCCTCCATTCTCCGTGGTGATTCTTGGATAATGTCGCCAAAGAGGGAAAATTACAGTAAGGTAAGACCTAAGACCTCGACGGATGCCGTTGATCAGACATGTTCTGCTAAATTTACGTTTGAGATGGGCAAGCTCCGAGTTGCTGTAAAAAAAGGTATTGGTTTATTAGCTTGTGTTTTACCAACCTTTTGAAAACCTTACTTATTGCTTCGAAATATCCTGCAGTGCTCTTTCATTCCTGCTGGTATTCAAAAAGCTACGGTAGTTTGATCGATCAGGCCTCGGCTGTTTGGGCGACTTTTTCTTCAGCCACTTCGCGGTGATGGTCCTGGTGCGTCACGAGGGAGACGCTGCTTCCGGACGGACTGACGCTTGGTGTCGCCTCATCAGTGTCGTTTTCCGGTTCGTCCTGGATGAAGCTCTTATATTCCATCGCCACGTCAACTTGATCGTCGCTGCCTTGAGCGGTAGGAGCTGCGTTTGGTTCAACATCCGCGACGAGATCGTTTTCCTTCGATGAGGTGCAGTCTATTCGCAAGCGTGCGTATTCTCCACGCGTTGACGCTGTATGATCGTCTGCTTCCTGACGCTGGTGACACTGACCGCCATCTGAAATTCTCGGTCGAACACTCAAAGCATCACACAGCAGCTCTTGGTTGCCATCGTAGTCGAACGGGATCTTCTTGGACGAAACATCGCGGATCTCGAGACAAGTCTTTCGCAGTGGGCGACACGGCTTGGACGACGGAGAGGTCACCAGCGTGTGGCTTGTGTTGCTGCACAAGTCATTCACAGTCATATCTTCCAGTGCCACCCGTTCTTCAGCTCCACGAACAGAGTGGCAGCGCAGGATGAAGTCCTGGATGTCGCTTTTAAGGTCGACACTCTCAAACTTGGATGAAATGACCTGCCAGTCGTACTAAAGCACCCAAAGATTAGTTTTCCTGGGGAAAAGCCTGAAGCCTTCGACTACAAGTTTGACTACCTGCTCGTTTGCTAGAGCCGACGCCGAAAAGATCACGTGCTTGCGGAGGCTCGTAGCAATAGTAAAGATCCGATCCTCGGCAATTTGCTGGGAAAAAACACATCAAAGTTAGGCTCAACTAGACCACGAATTCGGCAAACGGCAAAGCATTGCTGCACCTGGTAGTCTGCAAGAACCGCTTGGACGGCCCGGTACATCTTGATTCGATGGGCCTCCACTGCCTTCCACGTTTTCTGGCACTTCCGACGAGACTTTTCAGCCGCCTTCATTCCAAGCAAAGACAGATTAACCACGAGTAACAGCACCACGGTCACGGATCGTCAAATCTTTCACCTCCATGAGCTTGACTGTGTTGTTCGCCAGGTCTTCTTTCCGGTGCGTCTCCGACGAGAGCAGCCAGCTCACTAGCTTGTTGTTGTTGATCGTCTTCAAAGCGACAGTGCCTGCAGCCTTATCCTGGCGGCTCGTCGAGTGCTGCTTCTTGGGCGGAGTGCTGTTGGATTCCATTTGCGAGAGACGTCGATGGTACTGCTCTTCCAGCAGTGTACTCGAGAAGCCCGAGTCCATGGCAGCAGAAAACGAAATGGACGCCTCCTTGAAGTTCTTGTCGAATGCGCTGTAGTCTCTCCGGTACGTGTCTTCCTGGGCTTTCGCCTCCTTCTTGACATTGTTGATGCGGCGGGCCAGACTCTGCGCTCGCTGGCTGTTGTACTCGTACAAGATCTCAATCGGTCGCAGCACGTCCTCCTCGAGGTTCTTCGCGAACTGCTGATGCTGCACGCTCGTGTTCAGGTACTGCGCCCTCAGACTGCCCATCGCGAGTTTCATAGTGCCGTGCTCCGTCTCGTCCTGCCTCGAGTGTCTGGCCATCTTGCTCAACTCGTGCGCGTACGTCCGCTCCAAGTTGACTCGGCTTTTCAGCATCGCCACCAAGTTGCCGTGCGCTGCGAGACTGATCGTGCAGTCCTCACGAACGTCGTCCAAGTTGAAGAGCAGATCCGTCGCGAAACAAAGACTAGCAGCAGATTCCGGGATGGGCGAATACTTGTCGCCATGAACGTCTGTAGGTCCAGCAGAAGTCGTCATCGCCTCGAAAGCTTCTGCAACTCCAGCGAAAAGCTCCACAAGCACAAGAACTTAGTCTCCGGCCAAGAACAGCAGCTCTTTTGAGCTTGAGAGCTCCTTGGAGCTCACCGTCTTTTCTCGAGATGAGCTTTTCACTGAGAATAGAAATTGGTTTGACAACTTTAGGAACTGCAACTATTTGACCATCACTCTTCACTCGTTACAAAAAGGACTCGTCGGCCACTAAGATACTTTTCACACAATGGCCATGCGGCACTTGGACGGTGCGTCAAAGACACCGTCACGCCGGAATACGCCGCTGGAACCTCTTGGTGGTCGCTCAACAGACCCAAATCTTCACAACCAGGTTGAAGTAGGCACAGATTCTCATGGTCATCGACGACCGAGCGTCGCTGTGCTTCCAGTGCCGCACAAATACTCGATCGGTTCACAAGGTGAAGCACCGAATGGCTATCGAAGCAAGCGACTCAACTCGCTCGTCCCGTCCAATCGGTCATCCTCCGTCACATCGGGTAAAGCTGACTTGCGACGCCGTACGACCAAGCTTCACCAACAGCCTCCCGTATTCAACGATATCAGCGACAAGCGAGAAAACGAGGAAGGCGAAGAAGAAAGCAGCGAGAGCAGCGACGAAGACGGAGTGGCTCAAGGCGTAGCCGACGTGAAACACAGACAGCACTTTTTCAAGTCGCTGGTTGGCCCTACAACGTACGAAGATGGTGGAGTGGTGACAAAAGGGCAGATTGATCATCGAGGAATCACGCCACACGTGGTGTTTTCAACCTCCCAAACGCCTCCCAGCGAGGTCAAGAACCCACTGGTTTCGTCGGGCCAGCCTGTCACTTGTGGCTTCTGCAGCTCCACGAACCTCATGTGGGTGCTTCGCTGTTCATTCTGTGGTTCAGCACGCATGAGTGACGCCCCACGACTCAAGTACTTAATCGACATGATACTGAGTATTGATCCGCGCATCAAACCGGACAAGGTTCGTTGCTTGCACTTCGTTGCGGATAGCTCTGGCTTGATACTGAAAGGAACCCTTGTTTTATGGCATTTCACAGCTAGCTAAGAGGATCCTCGACTACGCAAAGTTCGATCGAGTTGCCATGAAAGTTGAGGCGACGTTCAAGCAAGCAGGTCTCGTGAGAGCCAAAGCTGCTATCATGATGATGAACCGCACGGTCTCGACGCTCCGCTTTCAGATTATGCGTATGGTCTTCGTGGCCTGGAAGAAGTCCAACGCGGCCAACGTCCGGCAACACGCTACAATTGAGAAGATCATCGCCATCAAAGAAGCCCAGGCCAACCGCAAATTTAAGCAAAACGTGTTCGCTGTATGGAGTGGACACGTAGATCGAGTGACGGACGAGCGGATGCAGCGCTTTCAAGTGGCTTTCAAGCGGTATGTGGTAATGTCGTCGCACTAGTTTTTTCTGTGCAAAATGCTCACAATTGTGTTTGATCAGGAATGAATCAACGAGACTGCGTCGGATTTGGGGAAGCTGGAGGTCCTTTATGCGGATTCGAGGCAAGGAAAAACTAGAGGAAATGCGGCAACACTACGAGGAAGAACTGTAAGTTTAAACCCGCTCGTGGAAGTATGGCAGGCCTGTGCTGATATTGCTGAACTCTCTTTCCTACCAGACGAGATACACCGCTAGAAGCCCAAAAGGTAAGGAAGATACTTCGGGTTATTACTATTGTGGTTGTCTCATCTGGATCGCCTTTTGCATACAACAGGAAATCGATCGATTGAAAGAAACCCAGCAAGAAACCCTGAAGCTCGTTTATACGGCCGGGGACTCCATTCTTGACCTGCTCCATGTTTCTCTCCGGAAAGCTGATCACAACGTTCACAGTACGTTATTTCCCCTTCGTACTTCTACAATTGATCCCGCTAACTACTACTCTCGTTCTTTATGATTCTAGAAACCCTACAGCTTATTCAAATGTATCCAACCACAGCAGGCGAGTTCTTCGAAGCTGCTCATGGCCACGAGCTTCTCGATGCATTGAGCAGTGGGCATGCAATGCCTCAGATCGACGGCTTTGGACTTGATGATGAGAAAGATGAAGAAACTGTGAGGAAGCTCTACGACCAAACATTGGACAAGATCGACCGATCCCCGCCATCAGACAGTTTGATTCAATGGCTCAACTTCCAGCGTCGACGTGGAGCTGAAATGGGGACAATTACCGAGCCCACGGAGCCCAAAGCGATCGTGAAAGGAGCTTCTGACGCTGCCACTTCGTCAGATAAACCCTCAAGCGCCAACGCAAAATCTACTAAAGTCCGATTGAAGGACAAGAAAAAAGAGTTCAAGCCCATCAAGTTCTTGCAGGATCTCCGAGCTGTCATCGCCAGTCCTGGAGTCATGCTCAAGCTGCTGTGCCACACGTCGACAGAAGCCCAGGCGGAGTACGAGCGCATCCGAAGTACCGAGTTGACCAACACCGCGGCTTCCTTAGCAGCTGAAAGCTCGACTACTGCCACGACACTTTCACCTTCCGCCCAAGTCCAGTTGAGGGCGTACTTCAAAATTGTGCCTCGCGTACTGAACCTTCCACCGGATATCGTCACGCGCGACAGCTTTGTGCTCAACGACTTCGACTCCCTCTACGCATACATCGTGTACCTGTATCTCTTCCACCCGAACCACGTCGCTCCGGGCATGAATCTCTCGCCTAGATATCATCTGAGCTACTCGTTCCTCACTCCTCAATGGCAAAAAGTCAAGACGTCGTTACTGGAGAACGACTGCGACCCGTTCGCGCAGCAACAGTTGTACATCTTCCTGGCGAAAATGAAGCGGATCAACATGCAGTTTTTAAGATTCATCGACATCTGCAAGTCCGTCCGGCAGATCGCGAGTTGCCACGAGCGCGCGGTGACTCGAGAGGCCTACAACGATTTCTCCAGGAGAGTTTTGGGCAAAGATTCCAACATTTCAGTATCTCTGGAGAAGGAAACTCTCGCTTCGTGGGTCTCCCTGCCAGCATCGAAGCTCTTGTCACTTTGTGAGAGCGAGGACGAGTTCCGCAACATCGAGCAGGTTTACAAGGATAATGTTCTCGACTTGATCAAGATTTTCCGGATCTACGGCAGTGCGGCTGGTGGGAAGGGGATCTTGGAGCAGGAGTTCCTCAAAGTGATGACCAAAGCGTGCGTGACCAACAAGAAGAACATCTTGCGGTCTCACTTACAACTAATCTACCAGCAATCGCGTCAATCGAACGGAGGAATTCCGCTGGACAGCTCCAGTTCAGGAGCTCTTAGTATTACCCCCAGTCCAGTAACTGGAGCAGAGGGGGAAGAAGACACAGACGACCGAGGCGCCACGCCGAATGAGTTCTTCGAAGCACTCACTCGCGTCGCGTACCACAATTACCAGAAGCGTCGGGAATTTATGGGCCAGATCGCGACGATGATGAACATGGGCGACGAAGTGAGCAGGGAGACGCTCAACGGATCGGGTTCCCTGCTCTCGTGTGTTGTGGATCTTGTGGTGGACAAGGTTGTTCCCTTAACGAAGAAGTTCCAGGAACAAGGCCTGACGTTCAAGAAGCAAATGATCCATCCTGACGTTCAGCACGTTTGTAAAGCGCAGGAGAAGAAACTCAAGCGCCTTTTCAACTCGTACTCGCAGAAGAACAAGAACCCCCAGTCACGTGGCAAACTGTTGGACCTCAGCGACTTCGAAAGCTTGTTGAAGGACAGAAGACTCATCGACGCGCTCTTCCCACACGGGAAAATCAAGCAACTTGTAGCATTCGTGCAGCAAGATGGAGAGATCGGAAATACGGCGTCAAGCATCAACGGGTACGACGCGGACAGCGAGTTCGTCTTCTCGGAATTCGTCGAGGCGCTATCAGCGATTGCCGTTTACCGCAACGCCAACCCGTATCTGCCCTTCTCCAAGAAGTTGGAAACGTTCTTCGAGGAATACTTCTAGGAATTCGTACCTTAACACTGCGCTGAAAGGCCGACTTCGACAATCCGACAGTCCACCACAGTCTCTGGGCCCAGTAGAACTCCCGGCGCTAACAATTGCTCGACTTCTCCTCCATCCTCAAAACTTCCAGGCCAGAACGAACTCGACTTTCGCTTGGTCTGCAGCCATCCCAACTCCTTCCACGCCGAGGCGACCAAGCTGGAGCAAAAGTACTTGCGTTTGGCGTCTTGGCTTTCTTCGGTGACTGGGGACGAGGGTGTTGAGCTCGTGCTGCTTCCAGTATTGGAAAGCGCATCTTCACTTTCCTCACAGCCGCTGTTAACACCACGGAAGGAGCTAAAGAGGCTTCGATCCGATTCGCCGCCGTAGCGAAGGATGCCGAGGATGCTGTAAGGGTTCCCGTTGACCCGACGGACGAATTCTGCCAGCAGCTCCAGCAGCTCCGGAGAGCGCTCCGTCTCCACTTTCCGCACCACAATCGCCTTGGAGACTTCACGGGCGTAGGCCATGAGACGCGCTTTCAACGAGTACACTTGAATGCCGTCTGCGGTAGCCTCCATGATGCGCAAGAGGAAGCGAGACTCGCCAGGAACCACGATACCAACGTGATCGTATTTTGACCCTGTAAACTACAATAAACAAAAACATTTTCATAGTTTTAGCCCAAATTTCACCTCATAAGAGTTCATCCTCGCACATACCTTGCGTTGCAAGCGGCTGGCTCCAAATCGACAGGAGAACAGGATGATGTCACCACATTCAACGCTGTCGTGCAGCGTCGTCACGTGAATCACTGCTTTCTCACTGTGGCCGAGCTCCGGATCACGCGACACGGATACCACGCCCAGAAACGACATGAGCATGACGTCGGTGCTCGTCACGGGGTGAAGTAGGAGCTGCTTCAGAAAAGCTTCCAGCTGCTCCTTGCGATTGGTAACAAACTCGCCTTCCACGGGCGTCCAGACGTGCTTCGGGGGCAGTCCAGGGATCTCGATTGCTGGGTATTTGCTCTTCAGATGACTGTGCAGCGCATCAAACTCCTTGTATCGTCGTGCGAGCTGCCACGTCGTGCCATTGAATACCACGTCGATAACGTAGCTAGTGTACGAGCGTTGCGACAGGTCGCTAATCTTGTTCTTGGTCGCGACAATGGCCAGATCAATGGTAGGTTGGGGCATCTTGTTCAGCGGTAGCAGATCCAGCTGGATCCTGCGATTCGCACAGCCGAGAAGGTAGTGGCCAATCGACTGTTGTTCGTCCTTGAGCCATTGGTCGCCCACATCCAAGTACAATATAAAGGTGTCCGCTTCACGGTGCAGTAAACTCTTGAGAAGTCCAGGCTTAGCCACCTTGTCCTTGTTGGCAGGCCGACGTAGTTCAGCTTGCAGCTGTCTGATTGCATCCAACTTAACCTGACGCACACTCACGCTCTCCTGCGAGGCTTCACTGACTGGCACAACAGTCGACACACTACCACGAAGCACAACACGACAATAAAATTAAAACAATGCACAATACTTTCTTGACAAAATAGCAAAAGCAGCACGGACCTTTCACCATCAGCGTCCGTGGCCGAGATTTTCAAGATCATGAGCGACACGGGACTCCTCGTATTCTCCGCCTGCCTTACACTTGACTACAGCAACAGACAGACACATCAGTAGCGTCCATCTCCCCTCGGTGGTGCCGTGTCACTGACCTCCAGCGGGGTGCGTGTATGCTGCGCCATCAGCTGCGCCGATCGCAGCGCGTTCTCCTCCGACCAGGACGTCGCTGGACTGGAAAGTCGACTTTCTTCCTCCTCCTCACTACTGTCCTCGGAACCGCTGGACGCGAACCTCAAGAACGCTAGCCCATCACGGGAAAACATTAGAAAAAACAAATTAGTACTTTCCCCATATGAAAAAGGAAACATTAAGCAATGAGGAAATATACCTTCTTGCTCTCCTGGCACCTCGTGCGTCCCCTGCTTGGCCTGCAGCTTGGTGGCTAGCAGCAGACAGCGCAGCCACTCGTCTCGTTGCTCCGCCGTGGTTGTGGCGAACTGTAGCGTGATGGACTTGCTCGTACGCACCGAGAACTTGAACTTGGCGTCATTTTCGGCCGGTTTACCGACGCTGTAGCTGCCGCGGCGAATGGTGGCCGGCCCATCCTCCTTGAGAACATCCTCAATGTCCCGCACCAGACACAGGTCCATCCACAGCTTGAGCGAGCCGCGGCGCTTGCGGGGGGTGCCCGAGTCCGCATCCGGGTCCACCACCAGCGCGTGGCTGAAGAGCAGCAGTTTGATGCGCAGCCAGCCGCCGTACTGCGCGCTGAACTGCCACAGCTCGCCGCGATGCAGGCACTCGGGAGGAGGTTCCATAGCGATGTTGGCAATAAATTTTCCCTGCGCTAGACTTGCAGTTTGTATGGGATAAATAAAACTTCAAAAGGGAATGTTCCTTTTATTTTCATTTGTTTTTCCTACCTCCTTATTCCTAGAAGTCGGTGACGTCGTGCATGTGTCGCTGTGTGAAGAAGGCGGCACGCGCTGCTGCGGGCTTGGACTTCTGGACGGGCTTGGCCAGGAACGACGTGATGGACTGCGTCCCTGCCGGAGCGCTGGCCTGCAATCCATGTACAGTGAGGGGATTAGTGCTTTTGAACTCCGAGGTTGAAGTGTTTTCGATCACCGGACGCTCACCTTCTCGAGCTCCTTCTCGTGTGGCCACTCGACCTTGACGGCCTTCTCGATGAACGGCTCGACCGTGCCCCAGCTGAAGCGAATGATGTTGGGGAACACGAACACGTCGTCCATGTGGCTCGCCAGCCACGCCTTGGTCCTGCAAACGCCGCCAAAAACAATAAGAAAACGTCAGCATAATACCCTCTCCAGTCACTTCTGGCCAGCTTCCACGATACGTACTTTGGGTCGCTCGGGTATCCGGAGCCAAAGTCCGTGGGCAAGTCGAGCGCGGGCGACTCCCACGCCCAGTCGCTAATGACGCGGTCGCGCGTCACCTTCGCCGCAATACTTGCGGCACTCACCACCTGCAGCAGCAACATCACACTCTCAGCCCTCTCTATCTCCAGTCCTAGTCATCACCATCGCCATTCACCTTGAACAGACTGTCGGCCTTCTTCTCGACGCGGAACTCGATGGTACCGTTGAAGTGCTTGGTGAGGAAGCTCTGGTACCATTTCGGATCGCCCACCGTGTCCACGAACACCTTCTTCACCAGTGCACCTTTCTTCTGCACCTCTTGGATGAGCTGGATGGCCGCGGCGCGCGACATCTCATTCAGGTTGCTGGTCTGCCGCTGCATCTTGTCCGAGATCTCGGCCGCCGAGATGAGACGCACGACCCAGCCCAGGCCCTCGGTTGAGCGCATCTTCTCGAACAGCTGCGCGCGGCTGTCGGCGCTCAGTGCCTTGGAGTCGTCGAAGCCCAGCGCGCACATGGCGTCGTTGTCGGCCACGGGCCAGTAGGACGCGCCGTAGACCATGGGGCCCATCACAGGGCCACGTCCAGCTTCGTCAATGCCCAGCATCACCGGCACCCCGTCCAGGCAGCGCGCGGGGCAGTCGCTGGCGAGCAGCACCGTGTGCTGCAGACTCGGCCGAGACATTGCTTGAACAAGGCGTTGCCGCGCTAAATGACGTTTTGGCGGGAAATGCTGGCAGGCGATTGGCCAATTAGATTGCGAGAGGAAGTTGCCTTTTTTGACGGCTCAACTCGACTGTATCAATGTGGGGAGTCGATGATGCTTGGTCTGAGCAGGCAGCGGGGGCAGATGGAGGCCAACATTCCGTTTAGCTAGATGCATCCAGGTGAAGCATTCGGAATGCTGCATTCCACTTCCGATACAAGAGGCACGCGCTGTCGGATGGCTTGCTGGATGTCTTGACGTGTCAGCGGCGTCCGCCACCTGGGGTGCGGCAGTTGATACAGAGGATATGATGCCCAGCAGGAAGCATTGTTTGCCAGTCGCGACAGGTGCCTCTCCTGGCAGCTCTTCTCGACGACTCCTTCTTCCCGACTCGAGACTCGATACATGGACACTCGAGTTCACATCACCGGGGAAATTCAATTTTTGAATCTTGAAGAGCCTTGTAAAGATTGAATTGAAGCGGTAAAGCGGGGAAGCGGTAAAGCGGGTTGCTGCTCTCGATGGGGAGGATTGGTTCCGGTGGATAGGAATTTTTAACTTGAGCAGGGGGGCCAAGACCAGCTGGGGCTGCGCAGTGGCACATGTAGCGGCGCAGCTTGAAGCAGAGGCGTATGTAAATGCTCGGCGATGATGGTAGTAATTTGATCACGATCACGTTCCGGGCGGCTGCGTCAAATGCGCAGGTGTTCGGCCGAATGCGTCCAGGTGCAGGTGCATCGCAGGTGGCGTCCAGCGCGGGCTCTCCCGAGCGATGGAAGTGTAATGCAGGTGAGCGCGTGGCAAGGTGGTGATTTTCGGTGTGATTTAACTGGGAACCCGTGCGAAACGGGTTCAGACGTTGAGGTGAAGCCCATCGATTGAAACGATGGCTTTGGTGGCCAAGGATGCTGAGCTTGGATGCAAATTCCAGGGTCCGTCATGGTCTCCACTACAGTGACGTGGATCGCACAGCGACGCCGTCGTACGCCTCTTCCTGACGAAAATATCCGCTGCTTTCAGGTCATCGCTGGGATAGAGGGCTCGGCTACGAACAGCGGCCGATGCCGCTTGCTCCTGCAACCGTCCGCACTCTGTGAGCTGGGCCGCTGGAGGAAGTCATTGGCCGCGACGATCCCGGGATGGAGATTGTTTCGGCTGGCAGCAACCCAGCAGGGGCTTCCGCACAGCTGAATCTTGACTCACCAGCCTGCGGCGGCGGAGGCAATCATCGGTGTAGGTGTCCGCGAGCAAAGCTTACGAGACGCGAGTCTTCAGTCGTGACAACGGTGTATAATACATTTGTCATGTAGCGGCAGCTCCACTCGCAACCGAAAATTTGCCGGAGAGGAGCTCTTGCAGGGATTTTCTGCACCGCAATGGACTTGCCGCCACGTTGCACTTTTGAAGTGGAAAAGCGCGCGACGTGACGATGCCCCTGTTTTCATCCAATGAAAATATTTTCCGACCTCGTTTCGGCCAATCATGAACCTGATAATACCCCTAACCACAAATACGGAATGAAGTCGGGGGTGGAAGAGGCGCGGCGGTGAGTAATGGCGAGTCTCGGCCACGAGCCAGCGCCGCGCTGCCCGCCGGGCTCCGCTCACAGGAAGGTGGGCCTCATTCGCGAAAACCTCGAGCATCGGACAGCTCGTGTTGTAGCTCCCGGACGAATAGCAGCAACAGCAACAGGATGCCGAACAACAAAATGTCGAGCTCGGCCTTGCGCCGGCGCATGCGGCCGATCCGCGCCACACCCGAGGAGCTGACAGCGCAGGTCACGCAGCACGTGCCACAGCTCGTGGTGCGCCCCACCAACCGCGGCGGCGAAACGCTGCAGGTGGCCATGGGCGGCACCGCCATCGAGCGCTCCATGGTCAACGTGGGCTCCATCGCAGTGTACCACGTCAAGCCCGTGGTTTCCACCGACAACAAGCTGGGCAAGAAGACGACCATCTTCGCAGTGCACGTGCAGAACGCCATCACGGGCCGCAGCTGGGTGGTGCACCGCCGCTTTTCGGACTTTATGATGCTGCGCGGCCTCATCACCGAGCACTTCAAGCTCTTCGGCGACGAGTTCCCGCGCATCGGCGGCCTCGTGAACGAGCTCTACTTCCCCAAGAAGCACAAGTTCCGCCACCACATGGGCAAGGTGGTCGAGCACCGCTGCGACGCCTTCCTCGAGTACCTCATGGGGCTGCACCGCCTGCTCATCAGCCAGAACTACCTCGTGCGCCGCGACATCAGTCCCATCGGCTTGTCCATTCTGCGCGGCTTCCTCGGCAGTGCTATCGTACAAGACCCGAGCCACAGGGCCTACACGTTCCACAAGCCGATCCTGCCGATCGAACTCAACCCGGCGGAGCGCGCGCCCGTCAACCAGTGCGGCTCGCTCACGACGGTGATGGAGGACGACGCCGAGTATGAAGTCGAGGTGGAGGAAGTGGAGCCTGAGCAGGAGGCCGAGGCCGACGTCACCTCTCGCGACGGATCTACAGAGGGCACCGAAGACTCGTTGTCAGAGGACATGAGCGACGGCGAAGACACTGAGGAGGAGCTCATGCGCATGTCGGAGATCGTGGACCGCCGCCGCTCGCACAAGTACGCTCGCAACCGCCGCGTGCTGCTCTTCCTGCGCAAGGACGGCGTGGCCACGGAGCCGGAGGCGCCCGCGTCCCCTTCCGACTCGGATGACATGCCTCCCTGCACACCGCGGCCCGGCGACCGCTTGCACAACGACAACATGTACGTGCGCGCGTCCGAGATGCTGCGTCCGTCCGAGATGGCCTGCAAGCCCATCTCAGCTTAAGATGACTAAAAGGCTTGGCTGCGGAGCCTCCAACGCCATTGCAGCCGTCGCAGCCAGCAACGGAACTGGACTGCGAAGGCGGCCAGCAGTGGCGCCAACGGAGCTCAAGCACAAGAGTCAACGAACTGAGAGCCGTCCGACAACCACCAACTGGGGGTGGTACAGCTGCATCCGGGCAAACGCGAACCGAAGCGCCCGGACGCAACAATCCCAGCGCCAACCAGCGGCGGCTCTCCAGGCGTACAAACTATCATTATTTAATGCATTCACACTTCAAAGTACCATCCATTCGCTTCCAGCACTTGAAGTGATGCATCTCGTGGCCAAGCAATTGCCACCAGCCAATCATGTTTTTTTCCTCCCTTTGAGCCAATCCTCGTCTACAGCGTTCGTCATTTCAACCAATCATACCACACCACTATGCCGCGAAGTGGCGCCAAAAACGGACTTTGGTTCATTATCGATGGTGCTGGGTGTCAAGGAGAGCGTGAGCGGCAAGTTGTTCCGTCTGGCGGACGACGGCGCCGAGCAACGCGTGTGCGGCGGCAAAGGTGCCGTGTACCTGAGCGGCCCCAAGGTGGCGTTGCGCTGCTGCGGCAAGACCAGCATCGTGGCCACGCGCCAGGCCAAGCAGAGCGTTTTGCGCCAGGGCGACGTGCTGCTGCTGGGGCTGCGCGACGCCTTCTACGCCAATGGCACGCTCACCAAGTACGAGGTGGTGGATTCCGACGCGGCACCACCCAAGCCAGCGCTACACGTGCTGCCTACGCGGGTGCCGAGCATCACCATGTCGAGCAGCAGGTCCAGCAGGCCAGGTCGACCGGCAAGACCCGCATCTTCAGGCCCGCGACTTGTGTCATCCTTTTTCGCACGCCGAAATAGTCCCAGTCCTAAAAAGCGCGAGCAAAAGGTCCTAGAAGTTGAAGACGCCACGGCGTCCAGTACGGCGGAAGACGTTGAAGAGGAAGAGGAGGAACTCGCTCCAGTCTCTAGAAAGCGAGGCAAACGATCCAGGGCAATTGTCGAGTCGGACGATGAAGGCGACGTCAAGATGCAGGACCTGACGGTGGACTCCGACGTGTCTTCGCCTCGAGACGACGACGTGTTCGAGAAGGACCTGGAGAGCAGTACATCCGCCGCTAAGGACTGGATGACCGCGTTCGGTCGTGACTCGGTCAAGAAGCACAAGACGGAGAAGAAGAAAGCAGCCGGGGACGGCTGGTATAGTCGCAGGGATGAAGCTAAGCTCAAGAAGAAGACCGAGGCTGCTGCGGCCAGGAAGTTCGAGCTCGAAGATCGCGTGGACTACGACTCGGACGAAGACGAGCATTACTCTCGCTCCCATGACGAGGTCGGCCAGTTATTGGAGGAGTGCGAGAGCATCGCCAGGAAACTGCGCGAATCCGTGCGTAACTGGTCGGGTAGCTCGACGAAATCCGCGTCATCGAGCCCGTCGACGTCGCCTGCTGACGCGACGGACGACGAGGAGGCCGTGCACATGTCGTTGTCGTCCATTAATGGAGGAGACCGTCGTGTAGTCACGCAGGCGGACATCCCGGATATCTGCGAGACACTCGAGTTGAAGCCGTACCAGGTGGTTGGCGTCAACTGGCTGCTGCTGCTCCATGACAACAAGGTGTCGGGCGTTCTGGCCGATGAAATGGGACTCGGAAAGACCGTTCAGACGATCGCTTTCCTGCTAGTGCTCAAGTCCTTGGAGAAGGCAAACGACAACTCGGCTGGGCCGCATCTGGTGGTGGTGCCGGCCAGTGTCCTGAACAACTGGAAGCGCGAGTTTGCGTGGATTGCCCCCAAGCTGCGGATTGTAACGTACCATGGCTCGAAGGACCACCGCCGCGAAATGGAAGACACGCTGGGAAGCGAGGATTTCGATATCATGCTCACCACTTACGCGTACTTCGAGCGCGACACTTGTCAGGAGGAGCGCACGTTCCTAAGAAGCTTCCAGTTCGGCTACATGATCTTGGACGAGGGCCACAGTATCAAGAACTCGAATACATCGCGGTTCAAGCGCATCACGGCGTTGCGTGCACGAACGCGGCTGGTGTTGAGCGGCACTCCGATCCAGAACAAACTGAACGAGTTGCTCACGATGCTGAGCTTCCTCATGCCTCGGATGTTCGACCACGGCTCGGATGAACTGCTGAGCTTCTTTGACGGCAACGAGCAGAAGAAATGCGACAAGGTGCGGAAAATCTTGGCGCCGTTCATCCTCCGACGAGAGAAGAAGTACGTGTTGAGTCAGCTCGTCCCCAAGACGGTCTCCATGGAGCGCGTCAAGCTGGGCGAGGAGCAACGCAAGGCGTACACTGACCTGCTGGAGTCTGTCGTCAAGCGTAAAGAAGCTCAAGCTGCTCGAAAGCAAGCGTTAAAGCAACTCAAGAAGAACAAGGGCAAAGACAAAGACGAGAAAGCGAACCGCAAACTGCACGACTTGCTGGGCAGCTATGCTGTTCCGCCTGGCGCTGAACCAAGCGCCACGGCCATCTTCACGCAGTTGCGGAAGGCCGCCAACCACCCGGCCTTGCTTCGCAGGCATTACGTCTCGGACGAAGCGATGGAAACGATGAGCAGGTGTTTGCACCGCGCCGAGGCCTTCGGCAACCAGTGCACCATCAGCAGAGTGCGTCAGGAGCTTGAGTCCTACAGTGACTTTGAACTGCACGATCTATGCGTGCAGTACGAAGGTATCGACGAGCTTCGCAAGCTGCAACTGCCTGTAGAAACGATTCTGGCTTCTGCCAAGTTTGATTTCTTGCGCGAACTGCTGCCCAAGCTACGCGGAGAAGGCCACCGAGTGCTCATCTTCTCGCAGTGGACCAGGCTTCTCGACTTGATGGAAGTGCTCATGAGACACATGGAGTACCGCTACCTGCGCTTGGATGGCTCGACGGACGTTCAGGAGCGACAGGGGCTCATTGATACGTACAACGAAGACAAGAACATCTTCGTCTTCTTGTTGTCGACGCGTGCAGGAGGACTCGGGATCAACTTGACTGCCGCAGACACGGTCATCCTGCACGACCTGGACTTCAACCCCACGGCCGACGAGCAGGCGTGCGACCGCTGCCATCGTATCGGCCAGACGAAGCCTGTGTCCATCTACAAGCTCGTGTCGGAGAACACGGTGGACCAAGACATTTACAAGCTGGGCGAAGCCAAGACAGAACTCAATCACAACATTCTGGACAAGCTCAACGCACACGGCGACGGCAAGAAGAAAGGCAAAAAGGCCGGTGCGGTGACTGTAGAAATGCTGCTGGCATCCGTCATTTCAGACTACAAGAGCGCTCAGACGGAAGTACCAGAGGAAGGAAAGGATCACAGCAAATAGAGTGATGAATGGCTTCGTGTAGAATATGACTTTAGACTGGACTGGGTTGAAGGACGATCAGGCATTCTTCGGGATTTCCTTCGATGTCGGCGTTGCTAAGCCTACTGGATCGCTTCCTCTCTTGTCGTTGGCCTGTTTGACAAAGCAAATGGAAAACATGAGCACGAGATTCCAAGAAGGTCGAGATCACTACTGGTGCTTTCGTACCGAAGATGAGACGTTGCCAGCGTTGGGCACGAACTGCAGACAGCAAAAGAATACAGTACGAACATCAGTCACGAGATCATCTGTGAAAATGAGAGAGAAACTTACAATGCTGTTGCTTTCACGTCGAGCCATCTCCTCGTCGGGTTCCTCCGTCAAAGGCGCAAAGGTGGGCGATTCGCGAAGGTTTAGCGATAAATCGTCGCTGTAGATGTCATTTTCGTCGAAGTCGAAGTCGTCGTCTTCTTCCTCGTCGTCCAAGTCTTCCGTCGCGCCCAGTCGAAGACTTAGCAGCTCGGTCGTCTGCCGGATCTGCTCCACCATCGTTGAGATTTCAAGCAAAGCGGACGGGATCAAGTCCAGCGTCAGCTCCGTGCGGCTGAGCTTTCTCGAGACGGAATCGATCGTTCGTCGACTGCTGCCGCTCGGGTCCGTCGCACCGGGATGGGTTAATTGCCGCGATAACCCCGAACTCTTTCGGTGAAGTGTTTGACGCTTTTGAAGCAGATTCCGTCCGCTCGAGCCGCTTGAAAACTGAGCCAAGTCCTTGGTACTGTCACCCGCATGAATCGTGTGGATTGACGTCCGCTGTATGTCTTCACGTATCGACGGACGAATCCGAGTTTGGCGAGGGACAACAGCGCGGGACATACGGCGAACAGGCTTGGAAGCTCGGTCGGCGATCTCTTTCAGCTTATCTCCCAACTTCTTGGCGCGGTAGATGGTGCGCAATGACACCGACATCCGTCGCTGTTTAAGCGATTTTTCCACAACCAAAGTGAGCTGGTTGTGTACTTTCGCCTTCTCAGCAGGGGACTGGATGTTCATGTTGTCCAGTTGCCGCTTGATGACCGTTCGCTTCATGCGCTCCCCAAATTCTGGATACTCTGCAGCGATCTCGTTGAAGGCGTTTTTGCTGAGTACGTTCAAGTCACAAATGTTGACAGCGCGTACAGTGTTGGTACGACGCACGTCGATGACTAGCGCCGTTTCTCCGAAGAAGTTGCCGTCTCGAAGGTAGATGCGCTTCTCTGGATTTTCGTTGTCTGGTACCAAGATTTCTACTAAACCTTTGCGGACGATGAACATCTCCTTGCCGATGTCATCGCAGTAGATAATGGTATCACCCGGCAAGTATACCGCCGTCTCCAAGGCAAGACAGACTTTGCCCAGAAAGCGGGAGTCGGAGCCTGCGAAGAACGGGACCGTATTGACGAGATCCTTGTACAGATGGAGCGCGATGGTCGTTTTGAGCGGCTTGGAGATGCCTGGCTGGTTGAGCAGCATCATGTCTGAGTATGCGCGTTGCTACGGAGATTAAACACAGATTAATCATGTTAGTACAAGGGGAATATGACTTTCAAACCAGTGGAAAACACGGACATTGATCCAGAGGTAATCGTAGTTTCTCCGGACGCGATGCTGCAGCTCTTCCGGCAGCTCATAGTACTTCATTTCCGCCTTGATCATGTCCATCCGATTGCGGAACTGGGCCTTTTGCTGGTCCCAGCTCATGAGTAAAGCGAGAACGTTGCCGAAGAGGAAGGACGAGAAGACGGTCCCCAGCAGAAAAACGGTAATGCTCATGTAGTAGAGCTCGATGCTGGCTTCGATCGCAGGGTTCGTGAGCCTCGCAATGCTCGAATACGTGGTGCTCTCGCCAATCCCTAGAAACATGAGCATGATGGTGTGGACGGACTGGACGTACGTTGGCGCGAGCTGTTTCGCAGAATTTGGGAATAGTTACGAGTGAGATCCAAGAAGATTGCATTGGAGCGGGGATTTTACGAACCTCATCCTCCGTGCAAAGAAGTTGGCCGTGTACATCATAGCACTCATTAAACAAGCTCGCCCACAGGCACGCAAAGAGATGCAGACCCATGGCGAGACCTAGGAAGCTGACCAGGAGATTGTAGTACTTGGCGTATTCGCGGAGGTACTTGAGCAGTCGACCGATGCGGAGAAGCTTGGGGATCTTTTGGAGCTTTACGATTTTCAGCGACTTGCCGGAGGATTGGATGAAGAGCACCAATGGGAAATTCGAGATCAGGTCCACAATGAACCACGAGTGGAAGTACTTGCGCGCAACTCGCTTCGGATCCATGACCACTTCGCCGTTCACAAGGATGCCTGTCCGCAACGTCATGACCATATCTGTACAGCAAAGGTCGGCGTTTTAATGGCAACTTTTGTCGGGAATACTGGACAATTCGTACCTGTAATGAAGTAGACGTCGATGAACGTGTTCATACCGCTAAGCCCGCCCCAATCCACGAATTGAAAGCCAATGATGAACGGGATCTGTAGGAAGTCACGACCAAAAGTGAGCTCATTGCTTGATACCGGAGATAAGGACTAGCACTTACCATCACACACACGTAAAGGACCAAACACACAGTCGTGACTTCCCACGCTCGGCGCAGCTTGGAGTTCGGGTGAATCATGAAGCGGCTCGTGTTGAGTTTCCGGTCGTGGTAGATGTCGATCGTATGTGCATTCATCGACTTGGCCATCACCGCCAATTTGCCAATCACCTTCCAGCTCCGTCGCTTGGCGCCCTCGTCGTCAAATTCAATCGAGCGTATCGTATCGAGGGCTGGATCGTTGGCTTGACGGGTCTGTTCACGCTCCTTCCCTTCAGTCGAGGACACACAACATTCCGATAGGACGGGGCCTAAACCTGTACTCCGGTCTGGAGTCGCAACGACGGCTTCGGGAGGAATTAAGGGCGGCACAAGTTTGGCCACAAGTGCATCTTCCTCTTCCAATGCTGATTTATCTGCATTCCCTTGGGTCGTACCCAAGGCCGCTCTGAGCGCGGTCTCGCCCTCCGGCACAACGCGGCTACTTGCACTGATGTCGCTACTCGGCCCCTTCATGCTCCCCATTACTTCGCCGCTTCCTGCGATACTGGAGTCGACTGCAGGTGAGGAACTTGACTTGTTGAGCATCTCCCAACATTGTACCAATTTGAAGTCCGTTTTGCCTTCATAAATAAACTCACGATCGAAACCACTTGCAGCAAAAAAAAACAAAAGTAGATTGCCGATTCCAAACAAACAAAAAACAATGGATAGGTTTGTGACTATTGGGTTTCTATTAGTGGATCTACAGCACGCACTCGAACCACTTGATGGGTTTCTTGGCGGAGCTGAAGAGACCGTCACCGTTGTAGAAAGTGGTGTCGGCGTGGTTGAGATGCGTCACGTAGAACTGGTCCGTGTAGTGATCGCCGAATTGAGCGACGGGGAAGCCGCCGGCGCAGCTAGTGAACTCCACCATGCCGTCGTTCTCGCTCGACTTGTGCGGAATAGCGGCGCCCAGCAACCAATACATGGCCTGGTAGGGCGAAAACAGCCCCGCGTACGAGTTGCTGCACATTGCTGCGTGCACGCGCGTCTTGTACACTTCTTGCGCTGCCCTGTACGCTTCCTTGAGCTCCGGGGTGCTAAGCTCCCCGCTTTCGTAGGCCAGTGACACGGTAGCGCCAAGAACAGGACATTGACCCGTAACGTTGCCGAGGGTCTCCATGAGAATGGTGTGATCTCCGTTGCAGGAGTCCTGGGCGTAGTCTGAGCCCATGCTTCCAGTCATCGGGGGGCTTGTTGCGATCCACGAACTGCTGGCCTCGAGAGTGCACTTGCCAGAGGCGACAGCGCCTGCCAGCAAGAGACCGCCCATGGAGTGCGTGACGACGATCGTATCGGCGATTTCAGTCGGCGAGCCCGAGTCCGTCGCGGTGGCCACGAGGTCGCACAAAGTCTGCTGCTGGGTATCGTTGTTCCAGCCGGTTTCGATAGAGTTCCAGATCATGTACTTGAACTCTGTGCAGCAAGGAGCATGGTCCGTCAAGTTGCCCCAGTAGGAAGAAAACGAGTCTTGCAGCTCCGGCTCCGCGTAGTCAATGCCCAAACCGTGGATGAAGACGCACGGCCGCGGTGTGGACTTGCACGAACACGACGACGAGGGCACCTCGACGTCAGAGCCAAAGTCCAGGCTTCGCGACTCGCTTTCAGGGATCGGCTCGCCAGTGAGCAGCGCAGAGGTGGTCGACGTCACAGCGGTGGCGTTGACGACAGTCTCACACTCGCCTGCCGCGCTGGCGTCCAACGTCGGTGCCTTGATCTCCACAGGCTTGTCCAAGTACTTGATAACGATATCCATGTCGCTGCCGTACGCGTGAACGCCCGCCGAACCGGAAGCGCAGACTGCCAGGTTGAGTCCGCGAAACGTGAGTTTGAAGAGGTTGCCAGCCATGCACTTGACCTTCTTGCCGTTCAGAGATGCCTTCGATACGGGGGTAGCCTCATTGAGCGCTGGGAGCATATCATTGATCGGCGGCAGCTCCTTTGCGCTCATGCATTGCGACGTAGATGTCGCCGTTTGATCCTGTTGAGTCTTTGATGTGATTGTCGAGTAGGCGACGCCGTCAACCAGCGTGTACCGGGTGAGCGTGGAGCCTTCGGTGAAGTCCACGTATCCGTTGTAGGTAACGTTGAGGCCGTCGTCCGACACGACGGGGCTGGCGTACACATCGAACTCTGGCTGACCGAACACCTGCATTGATCCACGCTTCAGCGTGAAGTGGAGTTTCAAAGACGGCCATTCCGTGGAGCTAGTGAGGAGATCGCCATGAACGGTTCCCTTGCCTTTCTGGACCTGATCCGCATAAGCCGACGGTGTCGCGACCGCAACGAAGGCGAGAGCGAGAGTCGCACACTTGAGAGAAGAGGCCCACGACCACATTGCTGCGACTCGGAGCTGAGGAGCTCTTGGCGATAACCGGTGAAATATGTTTTGAGAGCGATGGTTGTCCTTCCGGCTGTCCGTACAGTTCGTTGAGGAGAAGCAAGAAGGAAGGGCAGGAATTGTATGGTCACTGTCGAAACGTGAGAAGGGCTGCTGCATGTTGCTGTCCGCCGTTGATCACCACATGGCATCACGCTGCCCAACAGCTCGCGTCACGGACTGCGGCTCATTTTTGAGCTCCCCGAGGTCGCGCCTCGCACCAAGTCGCGGAGCACAGTGCCGAGCCAGAGCTCTTGTTATTCTGGCTGTTGTTGCACACACATTAGCCAGTGCATTTTGAGTGCTGACATCCCGAACAAACGTCCGCGTGTTGAAACGGGTTCCCAAAGTTTGCAGTGCTTGGTGCTTCTGAATCTCTAATACGGTGAGGTGATCTTCTTCTCTTCCTGATTGATGCTGGTGTCCATCCTGTTACTACAATAATAATAACGGTGGTGGACCTCGTCGAATGGATCTCATCGACTGGAAGACTGAAAGCACCAAGCCATTTGAAGACGCCATCGCTAGATCGTAAATTACAGGCATACGGTTGCCGTGGCACCAAACCGGGATTTGCATGTGGGAACTTTGTGCTGCGCCGGTGCGAACTTTCCCCTTCCTGTGCCAGTCGACGAGTACATGCACTGTACTGTACTGTATGAGCTGCTGGCTGGTTTGAAGCGTGTTCTTCTGCTTTGGATCGCATCACAACTTGTGGGGTCAAACTTTGACTCGAAGGCTTTACCAGCGACAAGCTGTGCACAAAGTAGGTCAAAGTTGGTCCCTGCATTGCTCTGCCAAATTAATGGCGCGCGAATTCGTTTGAGCTCAAGCTTTACTGGGAACTATCAAAGCGCTGACGGGTGTGTTCATTGTGGACGGGACCGGATGCGCGAAGGTCAGGAGTGCACGCAAAACAATGGTACTCGTGCCCACCAATTTCGGTTGCTTATTTTCTATATTTTGTATTGAAATACTTTAAATTGTACTTATGTTTCTAGGAAAAATACACTATTTTCATGCAAGTCGTGGTAGGCAGTCCAGAGATCCTGGAACATGACGTGTAATTGGCACCAATGGACGAAATACCAAGGATTCTTCAACGGTCAACTACGAATTGGATTTTTGTTTGGTGTTTTTAATAGTAGCGAGAGTGGCAGCCACTGGCCACACATTGCTACTACGTAGTAGCTTCAAGTGCGGTTGTCCTGTTCGGAGAGCCAACCGCACACCGTGCAGATGAATTCACTTACTTTGGGGACTTCGAAGTACAATTGTATTTACTACTTTCACACAAAAACCACTCCTAGTATCAGAAGAAAATATCTCTATTTGGCTGGATGAACTATGAAATACTTGTCAGCTATTAGGCTGTGAATTAAAGAAGTAAAAAAATATCTTCTTGTGCATTGACACTCCGTCGTGTACCTCAATTTGTTTGTGTCAGGAAGCTTACAGGAGGCACTCGAACCACTGCACCGGCTTAATCGTGTCCTTGAAGAAGCTGTTTCCGTTGAGGAACGCCGTGTCGGCGTGGTTGCATTTGGACACGTAGAACTGGTCGTCGGGGCTGTCGCTGAACTGCTCCGCCGGCAGGCCCCCTCGGCAACTGTCGAACTCGACAAAGCCGTCGTGCTGGTCCGTCTTGAACTCGACTCTGGACCCAATCAAAAGGTACTCGGCCTGGTACTTAGACACGATGCCAGAGTCGCCGTTGCTGCACATGGCGGCCGACACGTGCTTGCGGTAGACCTCCTGCGCCGCCACGAACGCCTCATTGAGATCCATTGTGCTGTACTTGCCACCCATAGCGGCGAGGGACTTCATGCCGGCGCCGACGGGGCATTTCCCGAGAAGAGTCAATATCTTTCGGAAGGCTTCGGTGTCGTCGTCCGTACAAATGTCCTGCACGTAGTTGGATGCCATAGTGCCATTCATGGGCGCGCTCATACTGACCCACGTCGTGCTGTTGTCGATGCTGCACTTTTCGTTGGCGACGGCGCCGGCCACGATCAGCGCGCCCATCGAGTGCGTCACGAGGATCGTGTCCTTGATGACACCTTTGGTCGCGTCGCTCGAGGTGCTCATGGACAGCGCGTGCTTGCACACTTTTTCCTGCAGCGTTTCGTTTGTCCAGCGCACCGTCATCGTCTCCAAAGACGCGTACTTGATCTCCGAGCAGCACGGCGCGTGGTCGGCCATGTCGCCGAACATGTCGGACTTGGTCTGCAGTTCCTTATCCTCAGTCTCGTGGCGCTCGCCGTGGATGAAAAGACATGGACGAGGGGTGGACTTGCACTCGCAGGTGTCGGAACCGAAGCTCCACTGCTCCTTGAGTCCGCGCTCTTGCTGCACGTTTTCCGCGGACACCGCGAGGGCCAACAAGACGAACGCCAGTGAGAGAACTCGACCCCACATACTTGAGTAGGTACTGCTGGTGGCGCTGCGCGAGACTGCTACAAACACGGAATGGCGGAAGAGCGCGCAGTGACTGCAGCCCAATCTCATGATAGAGAACCAGATCATTAACCACGGCAAAGCATGAAAGCCCGATCTCGAAGCTTGGGAAGCATACAAACGACCAGAGACTTGTAGCAGAGCCCATCAAGTCGGGACGGCAGATGTTGCTCTGGAAGCAGGAATGCAGTTCGCTTTGGACAAGACCGATCATGTGGACTTGGGAGACTTTGGATCACCATTTCCTTCCTGCCTGGGCTGACGCCCTGAGTTCTTGCATATCGCGGGGTTCACTTGCTGGCGGAGGAAGCGCAAACTTATGAGAGGTTACTCAGGCTCCAATCCCATTGTGATCATGCGGGAACTTGCACAGGCTTTCACGACCGTTGAACTGGAGCAGCACGCATGACTCGTAGCCTCATGCGGCGCGAGGTCTATCATTCCCAGCGTGCTCGAGATTGATCCCAGTCGCCTACGGTGAGCGCCTCTATACTATCGAGTCTCAAGTGTCGCTTTCTCACTGAAGCAAAGATTCTAGGAGAGGGAAGCTCAATACCGATGCACTTCCTGTTAAGCTGTGCAAATGGAGGGCTAGCGAATACATGCACAGCACTACAAGTAAGCAGCACACGCTAGACGTCTATGATCGTGGTGACACCAAGCCAGACACGAAATTCCACCAGCTGAGCCCAATTCCGCGGTAAACCAAAGCTGCACCCCAAGTTGAAGTGACCCGCCAATGAAATCGCTGGAGGATGTGTATCTGACGTGTTGATCCGTTGACAGGTAATTGGATACGGAGACCAGCTTGTCACGGTTGCCGCTGCCCCACCGAGATGTCCTGCTTTTTCTAGCGTCACGCCGTTGATAATTGAGATCTGCCTCAGCAACTGCTTAGCTGATCCGTCTTAAGGCGAATCCCTTGTACCGACGGAATGCACTCGTGATGGCAGTGCCGTGGCAGCTCTGGCACACGATCCTGCTTGCTTTTCATAGTAACTTTCGCTTGGTGTGAGCATTTGTTTTGTAATCGGTGGTTGCTGCTGCCATCGCTGCCCGTTTTGCTGCGGTGGGCCAGGCATGGAAGAGGCAATCTTCTCCACGGGAAAGCTGCTGGTTACGTCCTGGGTGGGCACCGCTCTGGTCTTGGCATGTTCTTGGTTGCAAGTCGTTGTCTCGAACTGCTCTCACTTCTCATTTCGCCGTCTGCCTCACTCTCTGAAGTTCCACGATGCCCTCGTTCCGCATTGGTCTGCTCGCCACGACACTGCTAGCGCTCACGCTAAGGTCGACTATCGCCACGGATCAAGCCACGCCTCCCGTTCAACGTAGACTCGCGTCAAGTTTGGCCGATGCGCCACCCCTGCGACTCCATTTCACACTCAAGCGCTCCTCCATGAAGGTCTACGGCCAATCCGAGTTCTACGTCTTCGCCAATCCAGTTGTATCCGACGACAACACCTCCGTTCTCTACGATGGCTACGCGGCGTTCATCGACAACGCCACCGACTACTCGTTCCTGCTCGTGGACGGCAACGCCTACTTCGTAACTTCCCCGGTTGGAGAATCTTCTGGGACTGCAAGATGTCTTGACGCCAGCACAATCCCTCCGCTGAACACTATCGTGGAGGCTCTCAACGACGCCACCGCGATTGCGTCCGTATCCGCTAGTGACGAGACGATCAAGTGTTCGAGCGGTAGCTTGTTCAAGGTGTCATTTGGCGGGGCGGACTTCGCGCTCTGCGCTTCCGGTGCTTCTGGTTTTACCATTTACGGCAGTGATCTGGACATCACCGTAGAGTATCTTGACGACCGAGTGGAGGTCTCGGCGCCAACGCTAGATGCAACCGCAGAGTGCGAAGCAGTCGTCACACCTACGTCTGTCACGGACACGGCGTTGGCCTTGTTGACCGGGGGTACCGTTTCGAGCGGCAGCCGTAGAAAACTCAAAGCCGAGGCGGACGTGACGATCTCCTCTTCTTCCTGCTCGTGCAGCTCGACACCACGTCCGTGCATTTTCTTCCGCGGCATGGGGTCGACCATCGAGTACACAACTTTGCAAGCGACTTCGGACTACTGGGGCGACATCGAAGAGCACGCCCCGTGCTGCTCGTCCTTCAGCTACGCGATCCTCAACACCGTCGGCTACCCTTGGACTGACGCAACTCAACAGCAAAAGGTTTGCAACTTCGCTCTCTCTGTCAGCTCGTCCAGCAGCTCATCGTCGAGAATCGTCGCGGATACGATTGTCGTCACGCACTCGATGGGTGGACTCCTGGTTGCTGGAGCCCTCGCAAACGCGTCTTGTAGCTTCGCTTCGAGCACGACTTGGGTGAGCATGAGCCCTCCGATGGGCGGCAGCATGAGCTCAGACTTCCAGCAAGGCGTGTGCAGCGGAAGCAACGCGCTGCTGGAGAGTTTGGCGTCGCTGATCGGTCGGTGCCCTGCGACGACTGCGTCTAAGTCGTTAGCATACGAAGGCGAGTCATACAGCACCACGTCGCTCAATGAGGCGTACGCAGCAGCACAGAAGGCCTACCGGTCGAACGTTGACGCTGCCGTTTGCAGCGATAACTACTCGGGGCTCCTCTCAACGGATCAACTCGTGTACAAGCTCGCGGGCTCCGTGATCCCGCACAAGTCGGGCGAGAACGACGGCATCGTCGAGTATCAAAGCTGCGCCAGTGGGTTGTCCACGTCCAAGTTCGGCAACACCTACGACGACACGTTCTACCTGACGGGACTCAACCACGCCGACACGACCTTCCGTCACGGTGACGCGCTGATCGTGAACTCTCAGAAACCCGTCAAATGGTTCGAGTGTCTGCTGTAGTGAATATTGATTCACTATTATTACTGGGCGAAAAACTGAAAATCGTCCTTCCCTGCAACAATATCCAGGTTCTTCCTGGGTGGAGACTTTCTCATCTCCACGACTCTCGTGTTCTAGGATCGTCTGAACTGCTCCATGCGCCCGCGTCCTAGGACCTCGCTCTTGAGCAGCTCGAGCATGTTGATGGCCGCGTTGACGTCGCGGTCCCAGTAGCGTGCGGTGCACGAGGCGTGGTCGCAGCGCAACACTCCGTGGCACTTCTTGTTTTCAAGCTGTATTTCGGCGCGATTGCGCGCCACCACAAAGCCCTTGCGCTTCCGACGCTTTTGGAGCATGATGTCCACGACGTACCGGACGGGCGAAAGCGCGTGGTGGCACTGCGAGCAGAGCTTGCTCGTCCTGAACTCGTCCATGGAGACCACCGTTGCGCGCTTCCGCAGCGCCTCTTTCAACCCCTTCACCGGGCTCGGCGCATGACCCTTGATGCCTCGGCGCCTGCTCCAGTCCCCGTACGCCACGAGCGTTCTTGCACTCACATCTGGAACGATGCGCCTCGCAATCGTGTCGACCGCTACGCGCGCCATGCGTTTCCGGAAGAACTTGTACTTGAGGAACGGGCGGTCTACAGAGAACTGTAGCAAGAACGCTGCGTTGCGCCAGAAGTACTGCAGCCGCTCCAAGTAAGTGTTGTAGACCGCAGTCTTGAACGACGGCATGCCCGCAATCACCACTTGGTAGTCGGGGCACCGCTTGCGCAGGCCCTTGTTCCACGACCGGAAGCGGTTGAAGCCGGCCAAGTGTCTGTACTCGCGTGTGGTCACTTGCACGATGTCACGGTCGTTCCGGTGTTTAGGCGGCTTGGGTCTGCGTATCCAGCGAGGGCGGTTGCTCTTCCTTCGAGCTTGTCCACGGCCTCTGCGACGACGACGTCTCCCGGGCCGCCGGCGACGGCGGCGTCTACGACGGCCAGGCCGAAAGTCTTCTCGGACCGCTGTCACCAAGGCTCGCATCCCAGGATCAATCCCAATGGCGACATCGGGAACAAGCCCCGCTGGAACGATAGGACCCTCGGACGCCTTCTTCTTGTCTGCCTTCTCTTCCTCTGTTTTCGCTCGAGTCAGCAGAACGGAAGCGCTGTATCCATCTGTCGTGACTTGGTTGGCGAAGAGGTGACTGGCGTGCTCGTACTTGTCCTCCACCGACAACAGCGCAAACACGGGCTTTGGGCATTCGTCGTCGATCCGGGTTTCAAAGCGAGCAATGTCGAATGCGTGGCGCATGACTTCCCAACGATCACCTTGAAAAGATGCGCTCGTTACTGGGATGTAGGGCAACCCAAACTCGTAGTTCGACATACGAGAGTAGAATCCAGCGAGCGTGGATCCATTGATCGTGATGTGTGCTGTGATGAACGACGAGGACACCGGGAACAGCGTGAAGGTCCGCACCCCTTTCTCGTTGGGCTCTGCCTCTGATCTCTTCTCGACGACAGCCTGGAATTTCCAGAGCAACCGCACGTAGAACGCCATGCCGTTCTCCTGGATGTGATCTGGCCACGGGATCCACTGCTCGCTCCACTCCGTCACTCCTTCCGGTGTCAGCAACTCACGCATCGTCCGAGCCTCGACGAGCTCGGTATCCCCGACGGAGTAGCACGCGCGTACGATAGCGTTCACCTTCTTTTTCTTCTTCTTCTTGGACAAGGTGGAATTCTCCACAAACACAAGCCGGACATATAGCCGCAAGCGCTGTCGGAAGTTCTCGCGGATCATCACGCCCGCATTCACCACCATCTGCTGCCGCATCTCGCGCTTCAATTCTGCATAGCCAACACGATTCGGAACTTCCACCAGACCGGCACGCTCGCGATGTGACTGGTACAGCTTGATGGACTTCCACAGCTCAGGACTCTTTTGCGCGATGAGATGTGTCATCCTTGTGGTGGAAACACCCGAGCAGCAGTGGTCGAAGAAGACGGCATCGGCGTAGTCGGGAAGAGCAAGCTCATTCTCGAGACATCGGAGCGTGTGCAGATTGACGAGGTGCCACGCCTCTAGCTGGATCTGCTTCATATCCCGTGCGGTGCGTTGGATCTCTTCGCACAGCCGGAGATCGTGACAGATCGACCCGAGGCGGCACATGACGCTGAAGTAGCTCTTGCCCTTCTTGAACAGGTCCTCCTCGTACGTTGCCATCGACTTACGCCGCTTTGGGCGTTCGACACGTATCTGCCGTCGCTTGCCCTTCGCCGTCACCTTCTTTGCCGCCCTCTTTTGGGGGGCACTGCCAGGATGACGCGAGCCTCGGCCGAGTTGGGGGACAGCATCATGGGGAACCTCTTCGGTCTTGATTGGCGTCGCTTGTGAGTCTTGCGTCTCCGCCACAGTGTCGAAGGTCGGTGGGGTGGCGTCGAGGTCCAGTGTCTCCGTGTTGGAGTTCGGTGACGTGGCGTCGAAGTCCTCGGTCTCGTCGACGACCTCCCACTCGTCAGGGTAGGCGCTCTTCTTGCGCTTACGCCCCATGGTGCAAGTGAGAGAATGAGAGCGGCAACTTCTCCTGCCCTCGGTTGAATTCACGAAATCAGCAGAACCAGGCACATCGTACAGCTTGCGCCACTTGGTGGGCCATACAGATTGCTAGCGCCATGCAAGGGGCGAGCGGGTTTCAGTTGCTGAATGCCAGAGGACGCTTACACTCTTCCAGTTGCAAAGCTGTACAAGCCGAGGGCCCCAATTGGACGAGCATGACGCCAGCAGATATCTATCCACTAATCCACAGCTAAGTCAAAGTCAGTCCACATATTGCAGGAGAATCAAATTCCGATCATGATATATCGCAAGTATGTAAATACACAGCATCAAGAGTGATGCAGGGGCCACTTACAAGATTTCAGGCTTGCCACCCACCAACACGAACTCCCCCTCGCGATACACCAGCAGTCTGTACGGTCATCCAATATTCCATTCAGGTGACCACGAAAAAATAAAGGAAAAGCAAGTTTTGCTCACCGTCACAGGCTCGAGCATCCGGCCAGAAGCGTGGACACAGGTGCAGGCTCGCTGCTACCTTTCTAGACAGCGCCCGCTAACCTGTTCGCCTTTTTAATGCTTAAGAGCAACCGGGCACGAAGCGAGTTACTAACTACTGGGGGTCACGAGCACCCAGGCCAGTAGCCAGCGACCTTGCACCGTGCCCAGCGCTCCCGGCCGTCCGCTCGAAGACCTTGCCGTAATACCCCGTGTTCCTCTGCAACCGGTTTCACAGGACAACGTTAGATGATGCATTCAAGTCACTAAACACAATAAATGCCGTGGCGTGAGCTTGAGCAGGAACCTGCCGCGGCGAAGGGGTTTTACAAGGCGCTGGTGCTGCTTGGACACCGCCAGGAGGAAAATGAACTGGAGTGGGAGCTAGTTAAGCAGGCAATGACCACTGCCAAGGACACCGTGCGTCTATCGGATGCGGACAGACAAAGTCTGAACCAGCAATCCAACGAGACGCTTGGCTGGATGAAGTCGCAGTTCGATCGCACGCATCCGCACAGCTTCAAGGACCTTATCAAAGGTGTTCTTGATGCTGCGCAGAAAGAGAGGGAGGAGGTGGAGAAGTAAAGCGCGAATGCTTCAAGGTCAAGTGCTGCGCGAACGCGGACTGCAAGAAGTGAATTTCGGTGGATATTATCTTGCTGGAGAGTGACTTTAACTCAACACAAGGTGGTCAAGGTCTCGGCAATGGAACTCTTTATTCATCTTGCAGGTCTTGCAATTTGCTTAGTGCTGCTGCACAGCACGGACAAACTTGGTTGCTGGTCGCATGGTGGCTTAGCCGGTCGACTGGTATTCCGACTGAGAGCTGGGGTAGTACTCAGACGACGTCGAACTGACATATGACGAGTCGATCGTTCCACACGAGGCGGATGTGAGCTGTCTGTCTTTGCTGGCCGTCTGCATGAGATCCTTGATCGTCTCCATCGGACTCATGGTGCGCGCTTGCTGAAGGCAGAGGCCGCAGAATGAGACCTTGCGCTGCTCCATTTGCATGTCGGAGCTCGTGAAAGTCAATTTGCGTTGGATACGGCAGGAGCGGCACAGGTAGCCGACACAAAGCTTGCAAGTGCTTCCCTCACTCCTGCCGTAGTCCCCACGACTGAGTTTGGAAATCGAAGTGCAGCAAGTCACGCAGATGTGAGCTCTTCCAGGCGCTCCCAGCTCTTTGGCCATTTCGTAGCGCTTTCCAAGCAGCCACGAGATCTTTTTCATCTTGCTGCAGTGCGCGTACTTGAGGACGGTCAGGTACCCCGCGGCCATACTCGGGATGACGAGGGCCTTGATCATGTCACCTGCAGGGTCGACGATTCCTGTCCCGTACACCTCGACAGTGTCGGGGCCAAGCTGGCGGAAGATGCTGCACACGGTCATGTTGGCTCGCACGCGACCGGGAAGTTCCTTCGTCAGTGGGAAGTTGATCGAGTGGTAGATCTGGCAGCCGATGCGCTCACCATTCGACAACTTGACGGTCTTCATGTACTCGATGTACACGTAGTCGCGGTTCTTGACCAGGGTGTTGTTGAAGGGCAGGTCTAGCTCGCTCCACTTAATCGTCATCGAGCGGAAAGGGTCTTCTGCGGTAGGCTCCTCAAGAACGGCCAGCACTGCGCCGCCGCTCATGTCTTCGGCATAGGAGGCCTTGATGCGCATGGCCTCGAGCGTTGGGCTGTACGCACCGAACATGCAGTCCTCCACGGTTCCCCACGTGATGCCCGTCATCAGCAGCGCCGGGTGATCAGAGACCGAACCGGAAAGCGATGTGCGAATTGGCGGGTCGCGCTCCATGTACACCCGCGTGTCCTCTTTGGTCTTGATCAGTTTCCAATCCTTCGGGTCGACCTTCGGACCGCCGTCACCGATGAACGCCTCGTACTTCAGCACACTCGCGTCGAAGAAGTTGTAGGCAAACTCCTTCAACTTGACTCGATCAGCATCGGTTAGCACGAGATGCCCGAACGGGTTCACGACGAAGCGGTTCTTGCCCATGATGAATGGTGAGAGGCACTTGAAGGGACTATAGTCAAGGAGAAGGCAAACGGACAGGAAATCGGGAAATGATGAAGACGAGGGAGACTTCCCGTGTGAATTTGCGGCGACCATGACAAACACGCGAGGAGGAGCCTCTCGTGATCCGGAGGTAGGAGCCTATGAATACATCTGCGAATCGTGCTCGGGCTCTTATCCGAGCCACGTGCAATGTCGGACGATCGTCAAGTTCATTTTCGTGAAAGAGAGATAGAGCATTTCCTCCATTCTGATCCCGTCAGACTGCCCCCCACATCATGAATGGGGTCTGGCCTATCTAATGAGATGAACACGTCCGAAGTCCGACAGCTTGCTTCAAGGCGATTATGTCGTGTCGAGCTACACAGCTGTGCCTCCAGCCTCTTGGACACGCTTCGTGTTGAGCGCCGGCCAGCTCTCCGTTGCTTTGCCAGTACATAGTAGTCTGCTGTTAGCAGATCAAACCGTGCGAATTGGCAGGTTGAAGCAAATGCCTCTGCCGAATGGTGAGCCAAATCGGCTGGCGGATGTCAAACAAGCCGATGGCGTCCACTTGAGGCGCGAAGAGTTCTTCACGCTTCCGATCTGAACTCGAGAAGGAGGTGAATTCCGACGTTTCAAGTAGAACCCCCTAGCTCTGCACAGCAAGCAGACGCATGGATGCAACTAAGTCGAAATGCTGCAGCGCTTTCCTTCTGTGCGTGGCAATTCAGGACACACCCGCAGTGGCTTTTCTACTTAACAAGCGGCGTTTGCTCACCCGTTGGATGACCTCGGGTGATGCTGGAGCCTTCGTGCGCAGACTTCGTCGTGCAATTATTGCCAACAAGACAACCTCGCTTGCTACAAGTCTGCTAACTAACGGTAGTAGCACAACAGCCGTTGTCATTTTTCTTCGCTACGACGATACCTGCTGGAGCACACGACCCCCGAGCCTGGTCGTGCGAGTACTAGCCGGATCAGACGCGTCAAACGAAACCTTCTGCTTTCTTTTGGGGCACAAGGGTAGGCTCCTAAAGTCGGATATCCAACTTACCTACGACTGGCCAATCTATCCGCCGACAGAGCCCACCACAGACCGTGTCCTAGGATTGATCATTCCCCTATTTGCTGGTTTTCCAGCAAGTTCACGGATCCCCTTCGCCGTACCGACATTCGTAGAATTCTCGTCGACTGCCAGATTAATCATGGGCAAGGACCGCTTCGTTGTGAACCCGTTCGACGAACTGAAACTCTCAGACGCCGACAAGCACAGTCTCACGGACTTCGGCTACAACTTCATCGACCAGAACGTCGAGAAATACGAAGCGTTCATCGTCGATGGTGCCCCCAAAGTTGACCAGCGGAAGTGGAAGCTTATCAAGACCAAGGACGATACTAGGGTGTACCTCGAACGCACCCCGATGATCCGAACGTCCGCGGAAGGGATCACGACCGACCATCCCGAGTTTTTGATGACGGGTATCACGTGGGGCACCGTCGATGACTGTATGTTCGGAGCAGTTAACCCGTCACTCGAGTCGATGCGCATCAAGGCCTCGTATGTCGAGGACATGAGCGGAGGCGCCGTACTCGCGACTATCGATTCCCCCAGTGTGGATGAGCCTTTCAAGTCGATGAATGTGAAGTGGATGGAGCTCGATCTCCCGTTTGCGTCGACTTCGCTAGTCAAGAACCGGGACTACGTGTACCTCGACTGTACGAAGATTGTCAAGCTCTCCAACGGAGAGCGTGTCGGTGTCATGATCTTCCACTCGGTGAACTTCCCGCAGACGAAGGAGCTACCCGATCGCGTCCGTGGCAACATGACAGTATGCTGCATCTTCCGCCAAGTCGGTCCCGACACCATCGAGGTGTACGGCTCCGGCATTGTGGACCCAGGTGCGGATATGTTCAAGTCCCTTGTGACGTCCAGCATCGCGACAGGGTACCTGAGCACGCTGAAGTACGCACACTGCAGTAAGATGAAGAAGATGAGCTGGATGCTGGCGAAGCGCTACGCAATGGCTAAGGAGCTGGGCACGCCGACCCGCCCGAGTATCTGCGTGACGTGCACGACGCCGATCTCCAAGATGCGTAGGGGTGACTACAGCAAGAGCGAAGGCAGCACGTGCAAGCTGTGCGTCGGATACCTGTGCCGCTCGTGCCGGATCGTGCGAAAACTGACTTTTGTCGGTTCTGACCTGGAACTTGAGCAGCGCAAGGTCTCGTTCTGCGGGTTGTGTCTGCAGCAGGTCCGAACCATGAGCCCGATGGAGATCGCTAAAGAACACGCCGTGGTGGTTTCGTACACGGGCATTGACGCATCGAGCTGCAGCACTCTCTCGTCTTCCGACTAACCACAGCTTCCGGATAAAGCGTATGTGTTGCATGTTTGAAGTCAATGAGTATTTGCCGATAGACACCGTAACACGCCAGCGTCTGTGTGCAATACATGTTAGTTCTCGCAACTTCCTAGTAGAAAGTTAGTACTAGTAATCTTCTTCGTCTTCCTCGTTCAACGACGCCTGTATGCGATACCTGTAAGGCCGCCAGCTCGTCGAGCTATCAATTCGAGACCACCGGTACGGCCTCAAGTTCTCGTCCCCTGAAAAAAAAAGTTTGTTGGGTTTGATCGTTGTGAGGCAGCGGCGACGCGTGACAATTTGTGGTTTGCCACCCGGTTCACCGGTGCCAGTGACAATGTTGAACGGGGTGGAAAACCTGGCCAAGTGCTTTCGTGCGGAGGTCACGTTGGAATGGCGCGATGTCGACAGCACGACACGATAACCTGGCCGCCTCTCACACCGCAATGCACTGTGATGCTATCGCAACGTGTGCCTCCATCCCGCTCAGAGGATGGTGGAGACGAACATCTCAAGTGGTGAACAGTAACAGCACCATGGTGAGCTGGCCTTTTTAGCCTTTTTCTCCAGCGGGTTGGAGGGTGCAGCTCTACACACAGAGCGCCGGTGGCTGTCGCGGCGTCGTCACTCCAACACTAGACGCCTCTGCACCGAAAACAACTCCAAGCGGAGTTCAGTGCATCATCGACTCGATGCCGCGATTTCCCAGGTTTCTGCGCTTGCTGCCAACGATCAAATCCTGTGGTGCGCTCCGTCATGACATCAACTGAGGAGACAGAAGGTGAGACCTTGACTGTTCCTCCACCTGCTGCTCGTTTCAAATGGGTGTTGGTCTCCGATACTCGAACCTTGCCGAGAAAACCTGAAATCTAAACCAGCTGTCCTAGCAATTAAACCATCAGCCTGACCATTGAAGTAACAAAGCCAAATGGTGGTTATGCCGTATGATGGCGTAACCTTGGAGCTAATCTTGAGAGTTTTTATCTGCTCTGGTATCAAAACAACTATGTGAGCCTTCTCGTCGGTGTCGCCGTGGAGCTCTGGTATCAAAACAACGATGTAAGCCTTCTCGTCGGTGTCGCCGTGGACGCTTGATATGGCCACCTGGAGCATCATCATGGTCTGCGTCGACGCCTCTTTCGTCTCGGGCTACATCATCGCCGCGCCCTTCACTTCGTCCGTGGTCG
>JAABLK010000799.1:0-16676 GCA_012295415.1 Phytophthora chlamydospora | reverse complement strand
AAGGGGTCGTAGTATGCACGGCACCGCCAAGCTCGTGCTAACACTAGTGCAGTATCGGTATCAGCAATACCCTCCGGCGAATAAGGAATCACACTTGTTCCCTCATGAAGATCGATAAAGCCGTACTCGCCTTGCGGTTCTTGTGGCCTTTCAGGATAGCGAGGATAGCTATTCTTTACAACTGCCTCAATCGCAGAAAAGTCTCGCTGCGATAGATTGATTCTGAAGACGATCAAGTTCCGAACCAATAAGCGAGACCATTTGCTCCATAGGGCGTATGCCAGCCACATCCAAGGCACCAAATCCACGGGTTCTCCATCATCAAGACTGACTTCCAACATTTCAAGATGCGTGACTTCTGCCAGCGCTGAAAGTGCACCGTTTAGGACTTCATACATATCCCATGTGCGGTCAAAGGAAAAGCGTTCAATGCTTCCTCGACGTGGCACCGGAATGACGTCGTTTTCAGCCGAGTCGAACTTGCAGATCGAATGACCGCACATCAACGTGCTAAACAATGCACCAGCATGCGAGATTGTCTGCGGGTAGTCAAAGTCTTCAGCGAAGTCTTGAAGGAGCATAGTGAAGCAGGCCGAGTTTGTCTGGGCTAGAGCTGCCACTAAACCTGCCATTCCGTTCTCTGAATATCTTATGTCCACCCCATACATGTCGCCAACGGAAGCGGGGTCTTCTTGTTCATCAGCTCCAGCAGACTGGCGCCACGTTTCAACTAGCTGCCCCCAGAACTCAAAAGCACACAGCTGAGCAACATGCGGCACCCGGTATTCGAGCATTTTTCCAAGATGGCAAGCCAAGGGTTCCGCCACATGAGCCATTGTCTCTGTACGGACAAACCCCCAACGGACATATCGCGGTCCAACGAGCCCTTGCGTGCCGTGCATCCGCATCGCCTCGTTATAAGCCCACCACTCGATCGCTCCACACGTATTGTGCATCTTTCCAGCTTCTTCCACTCCCATTCTTTTGATCTTGAGCATCGCAGCACGGAACTCGGGGGAATAGTCCGCGGGGCTATTTGAACAGCCAAACAACATCCCCCATGATACCGCAGGCATTGACGCCACAGGATCATCATCATCCAAATGCTCCGATAGGTAGCAAACCCACAGAGGACAGACAACCAGAGGCTCTTTTTCAACGTCGTCACTGATCTCCACTTCCACTTCCGTCACTTGTTCACCGTTCATTAGCTCGGAAAAGGCAGCATTATTCACCGCCGACACCATGTCCAAGAGCTCCAAAGCCTCCCGAATTCGCTGGCAGCGCGTTTGACGCACGCGATTGGCGTGATCGGCTGGGAAACGCACATAGAATTTCTCGTGCAACGGAACGTAGGGCTCCTCCAGCTCATCGCGTTCGTCCGTCCAGCATCGAAAGGTGGCGACAGTTAACCGCTCACCCTCGCCGGGCTTGGGTTCGTCCGTCAGGTGCTCCAGCAGCATCTCGACCCACGGCCGCATGAACGCCCACTTGACACTCGGCCGCATGATTTCCCCTTCGTTCTCAGCTTTATGATTGACATCAAGGAATTAGAATTTAGAGTGGGATAATCCCATTCATGCTCAAGGTTGGGTTAAGGAAACTGACAAACCAAGTGGGTTCTGGACCCAAAGCTGAGGCCAACCCATTGCCGTGAGGATGCAGTGCAATCACTTCTTATCAACACGCAAGCACAGCAAGAGTTGTCAGCTAGTGAGCCACACAACTATCCCGGTGGAAGGACTTCCACCTTCACATCATTCATTCATGCAATCCTAAAGCTTACACGTATGAAGCAGTGCTGATTATAGCTTGATACAGCGCAAAACGAGACGAGAAACACGATCACTTTCATGATCAACAGTAGTTTACACTTGCTCTAACGTAGCACATCGTCCACCAGACCATCAGAGGTGAACTCCATTTTCGTCGAAGGTGATCAAACTCGCAGCTGCCATCGGTGGGGGGATAGTCATGACCATCATTTCCTGTTCATGCGTTGCTTGCTGCTGAGCGACTGTAGCATCGACTTCTGAATGGGAAAGCGTCGCTGAAGTTGTTCCTGATGCGAGCGTCGACATGGATTGACGACTGTGCTCCTTCACCCGGCGCCGGATCGTCTCACATGAAACGCGCACGCCGTACGCCTCCAGTAGCTGCTCTTTGATCATGCGGGCCGAGCTCTTCTCGTTCGCTTGAACCGCCTGCAAGATTACTTTATCCACAATCTCGTCTGTTTTACGCGGACGCCCACTGCGCTTCGCCGGGAGGACACTACCCGTGCGTTGAGCCTTCTCCACGATGGCGCGTACTGTCGTATGTGGCATGTTCAACGCCTTGCCAATTCTCCGGTATCCTTGGCCCTGATCATGGAGCGCCACACACTGTTCACGCGTTTCAATACTATACTCGCCGCGTTTAGGCCGCCTCTGAGACGATGGCTCATGCATCGCTTCGGAATCCATGCTAACCGTATCGTTAGTTGGCGCAGGCGATGGAACTCTTGGTACAGCCTGGGTCTCTTCGCTAGCCAGGGATGTGGTAGGACCTGGAGATCCCAGCTCTTTGTCCTCGCGTGTAAATTGCTTTTCTTCATGAAGCATTTGCTGGAAAGACAGCGAATCGGATAGAGATGTGTCTATGCCCGTTGACGCTCCGAGAATCGTCGCACCGTTATCAGCTGCCACTTCGTTCCCCAGTGCTGTGGGAGTATCTGAGTTTCCCCCCGAGATGGCCTGGATCCGCTGCTTCGTGTGTTCAAGTACTCGCCGCCGTACGGTCTCCGGCGACACCTTGACACCAAACAGGCGCAAGAGATCTTGCTGGATTGACTTCGCGCTGCACTGCTTGTTGGCCCGAACAGCCTCGAGAATCACCTTGTCGACAATTCCGCTGGTCTTGCGAGGCCGCCCACTCCGTGGCGCTGAGCTAACGCTTCCTGTGCGCTTGGCCTTGCGCACAATCGCCCGCACACTGTCGTGAGGAATGCCGAGCTCCTTGGAAATGGTGGCATATGATACGCCTTCTGTTTGATGCCGACGAACACACAGAGCGCGGGTTTCCTCCGAGTACTCGGCGCGCTTCTGCCTCTTAGGCATGTGGCTCGACTTTCCTGTCTCCACCGCTGGACGCTTTAATTGAGTTGAATCTGCAGCTACGTCGTCGTCGCCACCGTCCAACGCGGACGACGAAGGATGCTCTACAGTATTTTCTTCTTCTATTGCCACCTCTTGGACAACCTCTCGGGCCACTTCAGGAGAACCTGCCAGCGTAGCGTTACTTTCGTCCATGCCATGCTCGCTGCTGCTCGTGCCAGCACTTGACCCATCTACCTCCTTCGACACAGCAGCCTCGCTAGACTCCTCCGTCGCCACTTCCACATTCACACCTGCGTCACTGGAAATCCCCGCTAACGCACTATTGTTTTCTTCGTCCGCAGCTTCATTGACAGAAGCAGCCTCCTCGCCATTGTCCACAGAAGCCGCAGACCCCACAGCGTCCGCCACGAACGACCGCACAGTGTCTGCCAGCATGTCCAAGTCCCGCGCCGCCGCTTCCTCGTCCTTCTCCTCAGCCCCCGGCGTCGATTTCACCCTTTCATCCCCGTTTCCATCTTCTCTCTTGGTCTTCTTCTTCTCAACGTGCTCTATCATCTCCATAATATTGTCCAAACACGCATGTTCTCCCTTCGTCGCGCTCTCTTCATCCAGCAGCTTCTTCACACGTCGCCGCACCTCCTCGTCCGATACTGTCATATTATACGGAGAAGCAGCTAGAACATCGGGCGGGATCCGCCCCGCGCGGTCACCACGTTCCCCAATAACTTGGCGCAAAATGTCGTAGGTCAGTTCTGATGGCCCGTCGGAAGCCTTCGAGGCGTCTTTCTCGGGCTCTACCTCGAGTGACAAGTCCTCGTTCGTGTGGGTAGAAGAAGCAGTAACTGGCGGAGTAGCATACTCAGTAGAAGCTGCTACCTCAGCGTCTGGACTCGGTGATGACATGGGGAAACGCGAGCAGGACAGTCGTGGTTTGATCAGTGGCACGATGGGAGACACACGGTTTCAGCATCGCATCTCCATTGGTTATTAATCAAATTAGGCCAATAGAAAATGCGATGCTTTCCCTGTATGCATGTGCTCTTCCTCGCATTGACGATTAGCGTATGCGGATGGTGTTCCACTTCCGTCGAATTACGACTTTCCCCGTTTAACAACAGCACTTCGCCCCATCGTGTATCGTGGCAAGAATCCTGGTGCTGCTACGTTGTGTCCGGTAGGTTGGATAGAGCTCAGCGATCGAGGTAGCCGGTCAAATGGCAAGCCTCTTCTTCCAACTGACTCAGGCAGAATCTGACTTGCAGCCGACTCCGTCAATCGTTCTCGGGCTCGAAGTCTTTCGCATTCGTCTGCAACTGCAGTTGGAAGGACAGGCCATTCCAGTGCGATGCAAAATGGTATGGGGCCATCCTCGTGGATGACAGTCAAGCAGTGGCCGCGTGCGTGTGTGTTTTGTGGCCGGCGGCCGTTTCTAAGGTTTTCTATTTGCTTATAAGTATCAATATCTTCTGAGCTTTCAATGGTAGTTTATACATGTTGCCTAGGCTACCCGGGACAAGTTGTGACCATGATATGGTAGTGACGGCAAGCGTACGCGGCCCTCTTCGTCTACCGTTGCGAGACGTGCTCTTACAGGGGCCTTCAAGGGGGATTGACTCTGTGCCACAGCAGTTGCGGACGGTAGGCGCAGCGCCGCCAGCAGATCCAAAGCCGGTTGCTCCGTTCCGGGGAGCTGTCGGACGGCTGTGCTTCTTGTGGGCCTGGGCAGACACGTGAAGTCGGGGTACTGCTGCTCGATCATGGCGATGGACTCGTTCTGCTTGCGGTCCCGAATGGTCGTTAGCGCCTTGGCCATGCCAAGCGCCAGCACCGATCGCACGGTGCGCTCGCGCACCTGACTCACAGCCAGGTAGAACTGCAGGCCGTCGAAGAGCTGGTTCTGTGCTGTGCTGGTGACGGGGGCGACCTCGGCTCCTTCCTCACGGTCACTGTCGTCGGCTTTGCTGCATTCCTGTTCGCTATCGGACGAGAGATCACTCATCTCCTCCTCGGGGTCGCTCCAGGACGCGGTGGGGAAGTCGATGGCCTTGCTGCTACGGCCGGGGCTGTCGAGCAGCTCGGCGTTCTTCTGGTCGGCTCGCATCTGGGTCTCGATTGCGCTGGCTCGGGTCAGGCAGGGCAAGTTGTGGTCTGGCTGGTTCACCATGAGCAGCGGCAGCCCCGTCAAGTGGTGCAGCGCGTCGAGCACAAATTGCAGAATGGCCTCGGAGGACGTGGCGGAAGGGCGGCGTGCTGCCATGGAGCTACCAGTAGTGGCGTCGACTGGTGCGAGTGTCCCAGCCGTTTCCGCTGCTTGCGGTTTTGCGTCTGAAGGGCCGTGTGCGAAGGCCCGCGTGTGCTCGTGGCGCCGGAGGTTTGGGCGCTTCTTGCCGGATCGCGAAATGCCCACCATTGTGATGCCCGCGGCGCCGAGCAGCAACGGCAGCGCCAGCCCCAAAGCTGCGAGCGGCGACAGCATGGGGGGAAAGGAGAACTAAGGGCAAGTAGAAGACGCACGCACGTCGCTGGAAGTCGTGGGGCCGGTGCCGTCTCCGGCGTCTACGGAGCCATGGAGCTCCGCGACGTTTCGAGATCGTCGGTTCGGGGAAAGTATCTTTGCGAAAAAGAAACTGTCCTTGACTGGCGCTTTGTATGCTTTTCAGAAAAAGCGTCAGATTCCAAATTTCGCAAAACGATGCAGCACGAGCAGCTCCGAATGATGTCCCTGCCCGCGAAGCTTTGGCTGTACGCGCAGTGGACGCTCGAGACCCACGGCTGGAAGCTGCTGGGCGCCGCGCTGCTGCTCTACGTGGGGCGTCAGCGGTATCGCGAGTATGCGGCGCGGCGCCACCAGCAGCGCGCGCTCGCCGCCGCCAATGGTAGGTGCCTTCCCTTCTTTGGTCTTTCCATTTTACTGCTTTGGGACCAGCGCAAGCCGACGACTTGGCTGGCTGGCGCACGATGATTTCCAGTTTGAAGCTTTGATGCGTGGCCGTCTGCGTTTCGCTCCGTTTTCAGGTTCTAACGGTGCCTTATGTCGCTCCAGACCCGGCTCGGGTGGCAGTGCTCCAGCGAGAAACGGCGCGCGTGCGCCACAAGCAGCAGCAGCAGCTCCAGGCGAAGAAGGCCAAGCCGCAGGTCAAGGGCAAGGTGGAGAAGGCAGCGTAGCATGGCGTGCTGAAACGGCGAGCTCGGCGTGCAACTCGCTCGAAGTGCTGCATACACCTGCAGGTGTCACATGATACTCCAGTGTAGCTGCTCGGGTACCATTCTTCTCGTCGGTCGGTTCTCGATCCTGTCGTAGACGCACGTGGGCGGGTTCGTCAGGATCTCAAAAGTGCACGACACACACCTGCTGGACCAAGCGGCACTTGCGGAAAATACACGAAAGGCACGAAAACTCTATTGTATAGTTACAGCTCTTGTCCAGGAGCGCACCACGCCATGCCTTCAAGCCGCCCGAGCCTGGACGAGAGAGCGCTCGCTGCTCAGCTGCACACCAAGCACCACGCCAGAAGAAGGCGGCGTGTGTGACGCCCAGTGAGTCAAGTCTGTCAAGTCACGTGTGGCCGCTGGCGCTTCATGCCAGAATAACGCTCGCTGCTCAGTCCTCGTGGCACAGCTGCTGCGCGATGCCGCGGTCGCCGAACTCGCGCAGGAAGTTCGTCGCGATCTTCTCGTCCAGCCGGTAGTAATCCTCCACCGACTTGTGCGACTTGACGTCCAGGTCCACGATCGCCACCACACAGTCGAACGCCAGGTCGCGGAAGCGAACATGGTGCTCGAACTCCACCAGGTGCTGGAAGCGCGGCCGCGGCTTCTCCTGCGTCTTGCTTTGCTGGGCGTCGTCGCTGGGCGAGCGGCGCAGACACAGCAGCAACGAGCAGTCTTTCAGCGTCGTGGCCACCTGGAAGCGCTTCTCCAACTCCTTGTACAGAGCGTGGAACTGCTGCAGACGCATGGTTTCCAGGGACTCCACTTCTTGCAGCGCTTCCAGGTCCGGTAAGTGGTTCATGGCGATGCGTAAGAAGGCCAATCCGCGCGCAAGACTCCCTTCTTGGTCCACATCTTCATCTGCTGGAGAATCGGCTCGACGTATTGCTGCTACAAGCTGGCCCACTGTTCTATCTGCATCTTGGGCTTGCTCACGCTTGTTTTCTTCATCAAGTCGCCGCAGCAGCAGCTGCAAATGCCACACGCCGTCGACTGAAATGTGGTCCAGCAACTGCATCTGCTTGAGGTCCTCCAGAATGTCCAGCTCCTGCAAAACCTGTGTGATCAGCTCGACCACCTCAGGCATGAGCTGGGCGTGGTCGCGCTCGTGCTCGTCCTCTTCATCCTCGTCAAAAGAGATCTCGTGCTCGGCGCCTATGGATTGGCAAGAGTGGCGGAAGCCCATTCGCTTTCGGCGGCAGTAGGAATAGCGCGACTGGGAGGCACCTTTCGGCAGTGCGTCCGCGTTCAAGCCCGTAATAACGTTCACCACCTCGTCTTCCGCTGAGCGCACGAACACCTTGAAGTTATTCTGTGGGGTTCGCTGCAACGCACGCAGCGCTCGGCGTTTCCGCGCGGGATCGTGCGAGAACAAATCCAAGGGGCAGTACTGACTGATCTCCTCCACTTTGCCGGCGCGCTTCTTGTAGTGCTGGTGCATGCAAAAGCGGCACACGCACGCCTTTGCGGGGCTCACCAGAGGGCCCTTGGGTTTAAAGCCGATCTTGGGCTTCAGCTCCACGCAGATGTTGCGGAAGCAGCAGTCGAACACGTTTCCAGCACGGAACGAGCTGGTTCGGACGCTCTTGACAGAGCGTGACACGCTGACGCGCTGCGCACTGGCCGGTCGGCCCAGCGTAGCAGTCAGCGTCTTCTTCAGAATGGTCACATCTTCATCTTCCTCTTCGTCGTCTTCCTTGTCAGACGCACTGCTGACGCTTGTGCTGCTGCAGACGACGTACGGCTTGCCGTCCGCCTCGACTTCCTCGGTCTCCTCTTCTTCGTCTTCCTCATCGTCCGTTTTCTCCGTAATGGACTCTCGTCGTTTCAAGCTCGGACGTTCCTGCTCTTGATCGTCTTTGTCAGCAGCGCCCGCTTCTTCCAGCAGACTCCTGGACGAATGGAAGAAGCTTGGCATGGTTTCCTCATCTGGAGGCGGCAGCGTCACATCCGGCAGCACCATGACGCACTGCAACGAGACGTCGATCTGGCTGTGTCTTCTGTGCGCAGGTCGTGACTCCAGTGCCAGCAGCTGCGCGTTCAACGTCTGCAGGAAGCCGCGCTCCACGTCCACCAGCTCGGCCACCTGCAGGTACGTGTTCTCTCGTCGGCCACGGTAGTTGCCGTGCAGCTGCTGCTCAAGGAACGGCAAAATCTCGTGCGCCGCATAGTCCAGAACTTGTGCTGGCTGTGGGTAGTGTGGCACGTAGGGTTTCTCGCCCGCAGCTTGACGCTTCTTCTTCTTCTTCTTATCAGTAGCAACAGACTGGACGATGTCGCACTTCTTGACACGCAGTAGTTTACCCTTGAATTCCAACGCGACGGCGCTGGAAGCGGCCTCTTCGGCCGGTCGATGTCGGAACAGCACGTTGGCGCCTCCTTCGGCCACGTACTTCCACTCAGAGGCTACGAGGCCTGCGCACAGACGGCGGTGCGACGTATCCGGTACACCAACTGGGTTGGAGGACGGTGGTTTGAGCAGGAACATGGCGAGCAGAGCGGAAGTGCTGGGGCCGGAGACTTGTGGCCAAGCACGTTTTTTTTTATTGTGCGAGAAGAGTTGGCCTGCACCGGTGAGACGAAAAAGGAGGCGGTTCAGGCAGATGGGAAATAAGTGTATGGATGGGCCTTAATGAGGGAAATATCAGGTTGCGCTGATCGACGTGGAGGATGGAGAACGTCTATAAATCATAGTGAGAGGGACGCTAAATCGCGGTGGTGGACTGATTAGAGCTGGGCTATTTTTGCCAGCGAGCACCAGCACTGGCTTGGCTGGCGCACGTGGCCATCGAGCCGCGCAGACGGTGGAGTCCCCACTGGGGACTCCTGCAATAGAGTGAGTGAATCGGATCGGCTGCAGGCGTTGAGGCAAAACCTGCTTTTTCGGGTGCAGCGGGTAAAAACAGCTGCCGTATCATTTTGATCGCTTGAACTCGAACGGCTCGAGCACAGTGGCGGCAGCCACGCGCCCCAGCTGAATGCTGGTGGTGTAAGGCGCTAACGTAGCAAGAATGCCGGACAGCGTCGCAGACTGCGTTGTCATCAAGCCTGCGCTGGTGTCGCATTTCAAAACTGCAGTTTTGGCTCGACTAGCAGCCCTTCGCTTAGAGCCGCACAAATATCAATTTTACCCTTTTTATGCGGACTTTGCAAATGACGACGGTACTTTCAAATGCGTTTCGTGGTAGTAGCCACTGTTGCAGATTTCGGTGGCAGCAAATGTGAAGTGCCCTTCAAAAGCATCGGCTCTCTGAAGCGCCTTCTCTCACCTGCTCGAGAAGGATGCAGGCGTTCGAGGAGGAGAGCAAGCGCGTTCTGAAGAAGCAGCGGCTGTGCGTGGCGCAGATCGACCTCCAACTTGACGAGCTGCTGACGCACGTGGAGAGTGCCAAGCAGCAACTCCAAGAGCGGCAGAAGGAGCTCTGCCGCAAGAAGAATCGCCACTTGGCCAGTGCCGCGGCTGAGGGCAAGGAAGGCAGTCAAGATGCTAGCAGCAATAATGGTCAATCAACGGAAGCTACTGAAGAGACCAATGCAGCAGCAGACGCAGAGGCCAAGGCGGACGATGTGGTGGTGGAGGAGCAGGACAACGAGACGGAGTACATCGTCCGAGACTTCATCCGTCGGGTGCGGCAGCTGAACGTGGAGAAGAACGTCACCAGTGAGCTCAAGGCCATCCATGTGCTGCTGTCCAAGTACTCCAAGCAGATCGACAAGGTGAGGGCGGAGACGGTTTGTTGGAGCCTGTGATTGAGGCTGAAGTGGTTGATGTATGTGTGTTGTGGCTGTAGAATCTCTGCACAGATATCACCAAGGTGTGCCGCACCAATGAGCTCGACCAGAAGCTCGTGTGTCGCCTGGTGGCCGAGTATCTTTATCAGGACGGTCAGATTGAAGCAGCGGATGCAATGTGCAAGGTAAGCGCTGTCCTGAATGGAATTGGGGGCGATCTGTGGGCTCTAAATGACGTGAATGTTCCCTTTGCAACGTAGGAAGCGAAGCTGGAGCTACCACCGACATATCGAGAATGTTTCATCGAGCTGCACCAGATCTTGAAAGCAATAAAAGAACATGACATGCAACCTGCACTGGAGTACGTTACCTTGAGGAGGTAGATTATGGCAGTCCTTCACTTATATTTAATCGTATCATTATGCTTGTGCCGCGTTGTAGCTGGGCACGGAAGCACCGCAAGGAGCTAGGGCGACTTGACATTGACATTGAGTTTGAGCTCGTCCGACTCAAGTACGTGGATATTCTCGAGACTTCGCCGGACATGATGGACGCAGTCAACTTTGCCAACAAGGAGCTTCCTTTCTTTCATCAGACGCACGCAGAAGGTGCGCTACTGATAACTTGCTTCAAACCCGTGCTGGCACTAATTCACCATTCCAGAGGTGGGCGTGTTGATGAGCTGTGTGCTGTACAAGGGCAAACTGGACGAGTCGCCGTACAAGAAGCTGTTCAATGCCAATCGCTGGGACGAAATTCATGACGCCGTGATTCGGGCGTGTTGCCGCCTTCGCCGTGTTCCCTACCGGTCCTATCTAGAAACATGGTACGTACCTTTTGGTATTGACCAGAGCTTGCAATATTCAGCAATGGCTGACAAATGATACGTATAGTCTCTCGGCAGGCGTGTCAGCACTGCCCGCAATGCGCAAGCTTGTGTCTGTCATCGACAGTAAGCTGGCTGACTGGGCCAGCATGGAAGAACTCCCTGTACGTATTACAAGATCGAATCTGCACGGCTTGTGCTGATGCACTAACGTTTCCGCATGCCATGCAGGTGGAGATCCCCATTGCGAAAGAGCTTCGCTTTCACAACGTGTTCTCCTGCCCCGTGTCCAAGGAGGAAAGCACGCCTGAAAACCCTCCAACTTTGCTGAAATGCGGCCATGTGATTTGTCGCTCTTGTGTCCAGCGGTTCTCCTACAACATGACTCGGTTTGTTGAGATTGCAAACTCAGTGGCTGTATTTCCGAGTGCACTGACTCTCCATTGTTCGTGTTGTGTTTGTGACTCTCCCATACAAACCTACAGGCGATTCAAGTGCCCCACCTGCCCTGTTGAGCAAACAGAAAGTGAAACGCGTAAGCTTTTTTTCTAAGAGCCAGCCATTTTGCCTTCGTAAGTACCTGTAACCCTGCACTTCGTGCTTGATCTCGATTATTCGCGTCCCGTAAGTTGGAAGCGCTTCTCGAATATATCCATATCCGTCATACCCGTGTTCTCGTAGCTGTTCTTGCTACTGGTCGTTGTGTAAGGCATCGTGTTGATTCGAAAGCGGATTCCGCTGTTCTGCCCACCCTGAGCTTTCGCGGGAACTCTGTGGGTCGCTGGCTTCTGTTGGTAGGGATACGAGGTTGTTCGTGCAACTTTCTTCTGAGGGGCTTGCACATCTCGTTGCTGGCGCTCCTTGCGTCGAAGAAGCTCCACGTTCTTCTTGAGTCCTTGAATTTCACGTGTCATGTCGTGAACCTGGTGCTGGAGCTGATCGATGTCACTCTGCTGGTCAGCGATAAGACTTGTCATGGCGTTGACCACATTCGCGACATCCCGCTCATATCGAGACTGATGTTGCTTGTTCAGGTGGAGGTCACGGCGGACGAGCACCAACGATTCGTCCTGGAGCGGTTGACTTCCCACCAAAGTCACCCTGGAGTCCTGAATGTTCGCTGGTAAACTGCGAACTGATGTCTGGGAGGAGAAGCTGCGAACCGATGACTGGGATGAGCAGCTAACGACCTGGGGCTGTGAAGCACTGGCGACGAAGTTTTTCTCCCGCAGCTGGTGCAGTTTTTCCGTCTGATGCATTCTCCAACCCGCAAGTGAGAACGAGTAGGTCTTCAACGTCGAGTTGCACCTGGAGCCAAAGATGCAGCGTACCAGTTACACGCACACTCTTGGCCAGTAATACTCGAGTGCACGGCGTACCATTTACAGTGGATCCAGCAGCCTTTGCGCAGGTCAACGCCGCCCACAGCAGCGTCCGTGATCAGCTGCGTCTCGTAGTCGTAGACCTCGATGGGCCAGCGCAATGCAGTGACGCGGCTCTTACTCATAGCTCCCGTTGTTTCCGTGTACCGGTTTCCCCTCTTGCTTCTTGGGCCGCAGAATGCGGAATGATTCTGCGCGCGAAATGCAACTTCAGCTTCAGATCAGGAGTGATGGTCACACTTCAATTTCGAGGGTTTTCAGGGGTCACTCGCTAACCGCCCGTTGAGTCGAAAGTTGGAAATGGCAGCGACCGAGGAGAGAGGGGCACTGAGTCTGGCAGAGGTGGAGGAGGAGCTGCGTACTGCGGAGGCCTACCTGACGGCTAGCGAGGTGTCGCGCTTTCCTCCCGTAGCGTCTTCTGATACCTTTGATGACAAGATTGACTCGTCTGGAGAATGGGCTCCTAGGACTGAAGGCGTACTGGACAAAGGTGCGTTCGAATGTGAAGCTCAGAAGAGGGGTTTGTAGTTTGTAGTTGTATTTTTATGATTGAGACTGACAGGCTGTGGTGATTGTCTACAGAGGACGCGAACTTCCGACGGAAACTGAAAACACGGCCTGTTCTTTCGGTAAGGAAGAACTGTTTGTTAAGCTTCCGCGTGGTGATAGTCGAGTTTCATGTGTGTGTATTAAATGTTTATTACAGGAGGAACGCCGGCGTGAGATTCTAGCAAAGCTGTCATCAGAGCGTCAGGCTGCATTACGATCTCGTCACATTGACCAAGTCAGTCCGGTAACTGGGGAGGGGGGCGCACTGAGGGAGCCACGGGATGCAATCTGGCCGGTGACAACACTGACTGAAAGCAACTACAGGACGACAGAAGAGCGCCGTCAACTTGTTCAGAAATTGCTTGGTGAAAGAAGCATCGATACTGGTTCGGGGGCACATACTCTACCCGATTTATACCCTGAGCATATTGATGTTGATCGAGAAGAAGCATCTGAAGAGTTTGAACACAATGCGAATGCATGCAGTAGTGAACCAAGCGTGGAGTCTGACGACGAGATATATTATGCTTCAGATATACTAGACGACGTGACTGCTGCGGATGTTCAGCCACGGTCTCGACTCGATTTTATTTACGAGGGCGAGGAACCTCCACAAGCATCTGGTCTGGACTACTCTGTGACGCGATTGTCGACGCCAAAGCCATCATTGCTCGTCGAGGCTGATGAAGAGGAAAACGCAGAGGAATTCACACCGTCAACGTTGTTTGCAAAGTTGCTGGGGCAAGACATAGCTGCAGAGAATTCAGCCACTGATGAAATGGTTCATGAATCGTTTGGCGAAGAGCATTGCATGAATGGATCATGGCAAGTCTCTCACGAGCATCAAGACGAGCCCTTTGTGAATTCGGCAAACGCTGCGAATATTGAACAGTTTATAACATCGATGAAGAAGCCATCGAATCGGACTGACTTTTTAGCTCAGCCCAGAAACCAAACGTTTGCAGAGCGCGAGAAGCAACGGCTACTGCAAGAGATGGAGCAACTTCGCGAGTGCACATTTCATCCGAACGTACTGAAGCCTCCCCGTTCAATACCGAAAGCCGGAACTCCAGACATACACAGTTCAATCGCTCGTCCTGGTACAACCCAATTTCAGTGGCTAACGCTCAGCCCTCGGCAGAAGCTGTTTAAACGGGTTGATGACGATGCAGATACATCTGATGGTCATAACGCTAATAGTGGTCAAAACGTGATCCAAAGATTGCATTTGGATGGAACAGCTCGCTATGACTCGCGAGAGCGCGCTCGGGAGGCACTTGAGGCTCAGAAACTCCAAGAATGCACGTTCAAGCCAAAGATTAATCCAACCTCCAAGTCAATGTTCAGCATGGTGGACTACAAACCCATTCATGATCGAGTCTCAGATCTTCAGCGCGCTAAGGTACGACGAATTAATTTATTCATCTTATTGGGTCGCGACTAACAACGCCGTGTGCATGAAGACCGAGTACATTGAACGCATTCGCGAGCAACTCGACCTGGAGGAATGTGGTCCTCTCTCATTTACTCCCACGATTAATCCAAAGAGCCGAGAAATTGTTTCAAACAAGTTAGCCGAAAGAGAGGCAGACACGTTCAACCAGCTTGGCTTCCGGAAGCCTAAATCCATGAAAGTTACCGAGCGCCTTGCTGAGGATGCTGATGTCGTCGCGGAGAGAAAATTGGCTACACAGGAGTATTTCGACATGCTCAACGAACAACCATTCGCACCAAAAATTAGCGAGACGTCAAGGAAAATCGTGGAGCAAAAGCCCGAGTTTAAGATGGATTTTGTTGCGCGTCAGCAGTACTTTCAATCGCGTGATCAAGAAAAGATGGAGGCTCTTGAGGGGCTTTGTGACATGGACTTTGCTCGAGGAGAGAAGCTAACTTTCAAGCCTGATATCGGAAACGCAGAAGGCGTGCTAAAGCAATTACGACCCGATCGGTGCACCGAAAGCAGTCAGTATAAGTTGTATCGACTCACATATAACGACCAACGAGAGGCAGAGCTGAAGAAACAGCGTCTACGAGAGGAGCAGTACGCGCAATACACCTTCAAGCCAGAAATTAATCCGGTATCGAAGGCGCTAGGAAGGCCGTCGACGCTTGATGAACTCTCGCATCCTGTCCTTGACATCCAGCCGGATCAACCAGTCTCCAAGTGCTCCCCACCCCAAGAACGGGGAAGTGACGACACTTCCTCGGCGTCGAGGGTTGCATTGCGGCAGTACTTTGCTAACAAGCGTTTCCGATCCCGAGTTGCGCTGGAAATGGAGGAAGCGAGCAAAGCAGAATGTACTTTTCAGCCCACGCTAATCTCTTCCAAAACCCGCAACGGCAACGCGAGCACAACCAAGCTTTACAACAGAGAGCCGCGATTCAGGAAAAAGCTCGAGTGGCAATCCGAAAATTTGCTCCACCTCATCGAAGCAGAGCGTCAGAAAAAAGCGGACGACATTGAGGCAATGCGGAACGCACAAGAATTGAAGGAGCTGGAAGAATGCACATTCCGCCCTAATCTGCAGAAGCCACGACGAAAAGCGAAATCATCGGCAAAGGGGTCGCCTTCCCCGCCACGAGATGCCGAGGCTGAAGATGTAAGTGTGCGGTTGCTTTTTTCTCCTCCCCGTATTTGTATTGACTTACCTTTTTACACAGAAACCGGTGATCGTTCGTGGTCTTGGGCGCTTTCTTGAGCTGAGAGATCTCGCTCGAAAGCAACAAGCAGAGCAAAAGCAGCGGGAACAAAAGGTGTTTGCCCCAAACAAAGCCTACGAACCTCGAAGCTACACGGTGCCCAAACCGTTCAAGCTCTCCGAAACCAGCAAAGACTCCATTCGGAGACGACTGAAGGTGCGCGAGGAAATGCGAGCCAAAGAGAGCCAGGAGTGCACGTTTAGGCCACAGACTGTGTCTTCACAGAGCCGGCGAGTCCTTCAAAATATGCTGAACAACTGAAGTTGGGGACTGAGCGAATTCAACCGTGAAGTAATTGTGGTTGGGCTCCGTAATAGTTGCGGTTGACGCTTCCATCCGACATGCATTCAAGCTGTAAGGACCTCGTAGTTGAGAAGGGCAGACCTGATTCAGTAATGAATGTCGATGTGGTGAAGCCAAACGATATTGAGCGTGCCTTCCGATACTGTCCACCTGGATTTTGCAGTGTACATGTACATGTGCTCCGAACGGCAGCGTCTTCAACTTGTGCGAATGGCGGCCACCGCGTCCGACCAGAGGGAAGCGCTCTCGCCAACTGCATTGCCTGCACTCACAGTGTCGATGCCTTGCTGCTTTGTGGACACATCACGCTACTGCAGCGGCTGGCTACTTCACTCGAGGCAAATGCGATGGATTCCTCACCAGTCAGCGAGTGGCAGCTTGGTCCAAGCGTACCGCGAGCATACAAATGCCAAGTCGGGTTCTTTTTCTCGGCGACTCGCGCGCGTTTCTGTCGCCGCACGCCCAAGCATAGTTAATTCCAGTATGTTTTCTTTTTCTGGGGCCACGGCCTCCCATTGGCTGGCATGCGGTACCTGTCCCAGACGCCCATCACCACCGACATCGCGCTTATATTATTGAATTCAGCAGGTACTTCAGCTATCAGATACTTATCACAGTGCGCCAGTATTCAGATACATTTATTCATTGTAACCGTTCACATCAACATATCCCAATTATCCAGTCCGACGAGGTTGAAGACGCGCGAGCCGTTGTGCGCACGAATATGTTGCTGCAGCCTTCACTTTCCAATCTGCCGCCTCCGTCTCAAGTGGCTCAGCCGAACGCGCAGCACAGCACTCCCACCATTCCTCCGCTACGATGCCGTCTTCATCCCCCGCCGCCACGAGCCCCAGCGTGAGCGCGACGTCGTCGCCG